>AYJT01109890.1:0-14587 GCA_001278415.1 Ocimum tenuiflorum
ATTTCCGTACACGTATTCGTTTTTTTTTCAATTTCTTTTTAAATCCGTGCAGGTGTTGGAACAGCTTAGTGGCCAGTCACCTGTTTTCTCCAAGGGTAACATCTCATACTGTGTCTAGTTTGTGGGTTTTTTAGGTTGAATACTTACTGAATTGCAACTTCATTTTTTATTAAAAAAAATTAACTTTTATTTTCTTTTCTTGACGTTACATTATTTTTTGATTTGTTTTCCTGTGGGATGTTTGGATGTAGCTTGTTTTGATATCGAAATGAAATTTTGTAATGTAATGTCTTTGTTTTTGACAGCAGGAAAAACTTTTTTTTTTTCAACTTTTGAGTTTGTTTTCGAAGTAGTTTTGAAATGGTACCAGAAAAAGAGATGTTATTGTAGCTAATTTTGTCAACTACAGCTACATTTTGGTGGTGCTGAATTGCATTTGTCTGAATTGAAAATTGTTCAAAATTGATGGTAGATGTTAACTTTGTGTTCTGCTGTTCAATTATGGCTTTCAGAAAGTATGAATTTTTCGATTGGTGAATTGTCTCTTTAACTATGCCGGGAGTTCTAGAGCTTGGTGTGCATTGATGATTTCTAAGATGCAGTGTTTTATTTCCGATTTTTTCGACCCACTTTAAAACTGCTTGAAACATATGCCTTCATAAGACACCATAACTTCTCATTGATGGGTTTAATTTTTTATTTGACAGCAAGGTACACGGTGCGTTCTTTTGGGATCAGGCGTAATGAAAAAATTGCGTGCTACGTAACAGTAAGGGGTGAGAAGGCAATGCAGCTCCTTGAGAGTGGGCTGAAGGTCAAGGAATATGAACTGTTGAGAAGAAACTTCAGTGAAACTGGTTGTTTTGGCTTCGGTATTCAGGAGCATATTGATCTTGGAATCAAGTAAGTAAACCTGTCCCGCCCTTATATTGTTAATCTGTTGCTTATAACATTCAAATCAATGTTACAATATAGGCTTCATCTTCACAATGTAGGCAATCTAACTTATCATGCTGGTCATCAGGTTGTTGGTTGCTTCATTTAAATAGCATCTAACTCCTATGTGTAATTCTTGGACAATATTTAATCACGTATGATATGTATCAAACCAAGATTGTTTTGCTAATAATTTGTTAATAGCTGAGAGCCTGAATAAGATTTTTTTTGATGCAAGAATTTTGCAACTTGTAAGTTGATCAAGGCTATAACTCTTGTATTATATCTTTCTTATAATTCAATCTCCTCAGGTATGACCCTTCAACTGGTATCTATGGTATGGACTTCTACGTCGTCTTGGAGCGCCCTGGTTACCGTGTTGGCCGCCGTCGTAGGTGCAAGTCTAGAGTGGGTATCCAACACAGGGTCACAAAGGAAGATGCCATGAAGTGGTTCCAAGTAAAATATGAGGGTGTTATTCTCAACAAGGCCTCCAACATTGGTGCCTAGTTACTTAGTCAGTTGAAATTCATCCTCGACGAGCCCTCAATTCTGAGACAGCTTAGTTATACTAGGACATTTGAGAATTATCTTTATTATATTTGCATTTCTTACATCGACATTTTGTGACCTTTTGACTTTAAAGATCTTTTTTCTGCAGAAGATTATCTCATTTTCGACCAGATTGATTTGCCTTTTCACTTGGATTTTCGCCGCTAAATTAGTAAATCATCTTTGTCATTTTTTTTGCTCTTTTGGGTGTTGTTAATTGTCAGTCGCGAACAATAGGTTCCTTCTAAACATTTAGAAGGCATCTATAGCCTTCAAGATTATTTGGTGCCATTCGCAATTAATGGCATGTGTTTATATCGATATTTTCCACTGCAAAATTGCAACCATTTCCATGGATCTCAGAAGGGGAAAAAGTAAAAAAAATGTGAGTTTTTCGTTTAATGGAATTCGCTAAATAGATCAAGAATTTACACCCTCGTGTCAATATTGTTCTTATATGTCAATAATTCCCTCTTGTATGATGTATTTTTTTATATCCTTTTTTCCTTTCCTAATTTGTAGGTATTAAAAAATGGTATTGCTGTATCTATTGCAATATGGTTTCATACTCATCAAAATAAATATAAGAAAAATTTGATCAATAAATACAATATACAATTAAAAACTAATTTTAACTTCAATAGAAGAAAGTAGAAGATATAGTCTCCCCAACCAATATAACACGAGGAGGAAGTAGAACTAACTTGTCATTTTCATGTTAAAGCCATTGAGACATACATAACACATGGTCTATCCATAGGTTCCCATACATAAACCAAAAAAACCCTCTCCTACAACATACAAAACCTGCAAAGTGTGTAGTTAGAACCTTAAAAGAATCTTAAACCATAACTTTTGTGAGAACAAACTGTCTACTTTCTCATCCACTTGTTCAAGAATGAAAGAAACCAAGGTCTACAAAGGGATATTGAGCTTCTTTCCAGCATAGATGGTGTCACTTGTAAGCCCATTAGCCTCCTTAATTGCATCAATTGATACCTACACAATTTCCCCATACACAAAAAAAAAAGAAAAAAGAAAATGAAATCAACATTAAAATACTAGTTTTTTTTTCATCAGACAAAAGAGTAGAAGTCAAATAAAGAAAGTCATGTAAACTTCAATGCACGTACCCCATATTTTCTTGACAGCCCCCAAAGTGTATCTCCCTTTACAATCTCCACAGATTTTGCTGCGGATTGCACCGCATTTTCTTCCACTTTCTCCTTCACATTGTGTTCCGCCGATGTAGGTACAGGGATCTACATTGCAAAATCAATCACACTCAAGCCTCTAATGACAATACAACCACACACTCAAACCACTTTCCACAATCTCATTCAGGATCAGAGGGATAGTGGGGTTCCCTAAAATAATTAGCCAGTCCAATGGATCCTTTGATTGAACGAATCTTTGATATTCATTGATCACACAAGAAGGCAAAATAGTTGGTACCGTAAAAATTACTTTAAATTTCAATCGATCATAACTCTCTCGTGTTTAGTCTAATTTATGCAAAGAATGTATTAACTTGAAGATCCCTTCATGCTCTTTTATTTAATGTACTAGAAGACCATGTTTAAAGGAACCAGAAACACAAAATGCTTATTTGTCATGCATATGCAAACTTTAAATTATTCAATTTTAAAAATCATTGTAATGCGTAAAAATTAGGTTGGCGCTATAAAACCTAATTGAGATCAAATAACCTAAAAATGAAAACTTCTTTTTATTGTCTTCTATCCAATAAATTAACACGGGAATGATGGATCTTAGATTGAAAAGAATGAAAAGAAGTTTAATATGATATATAAAATTTTACTATGTGTCATTGTCACACGCCGAGATTAACCAACATGAAAAATCCGATGATCATACGGGAATAGTTCTACAAATTACTCCAAAACGAGCTAAAACATGAGCTACCGAATTGGCCTCTCTAAACATATGTGAGAATTCAAACTGATAAACCTATCCTTTAGTATCATGATTATTTTCTTTCTTTCCAAACTTTAAACTTAAATGAGACTCACTTTAATCGTAAATTTGTTGTTAGTTGTTACTACAGCTGCCTCTGTCAATGACTTCAATCATCACTACTATTCTAAAAATGAACCCTCTAAAAACACGCAAACAAAATGAGAAACAGGACTGAACTTTTACAGGCACACAAGTAGAAATGAAATAAAAAATTATTACTTAATACCTGAACAATTTGTTCCTGATCCGGCGGCCGCTGAGAGGAACGACAGCACGGCGGCGGAGGTTTGGGGATATTCTTCTCGGCTTCCATTTTGGGCGCAGTATTACTCTGATTAGCGTTGTTGAAAGGGTTGAGAGCTTTGAGAATGCTGATCGCGATTCCCGAGAAGACCACGAAACCCGCGGTCTTCGCCATCGTCTTCTCCGCTTCGCCTTTGCTTCCGTCTTCGCCGTGGTTATCGGCGGCGCGTGGGGGATTCGACATCTGGATTTTGCTGTGTTTGAAAATGGATCGCAGGAGGAGGAGGTTTTTTAGCGGTTTGAGGTTTTTGAGCTGCGATTCCAGCGGTTGAAAAGGCGGAGTTTGGACTGAACGTGGGGTGCGGTTTGTTACAGTTTCAACTGAAGTCGCGCTTTTAGACAACAGCGACTTTCCTCGTTGATAACTGATTATTTTCACATTGTAAAAATTACAATATTATTAACAGTTTTTTTTAAAACCCTCGTATCCTTAAATAAACTCGAATCCTTAACTTTAAACATCATGAAAAATATGTTTATCCACGTGGTAGACGATTTTTAACTATTTAATGTGACCAGAGATCAAATTTTCAAACAATGTCGTCAGGTTATCGCGGAAATAATGTACACATAGATTACCTATTAAACACGTTAATTTATTCGTACGAAAAAAATTAAAATTATATAAAATATTATTTCATTTGAAAGTTTACTTGCAAAATGGGTAGATGACATGACAATACTCGCAAGTACTCTTGTGATTATGAATCATGGATTTGTTTGCTTGATATATAAGATTAAGTGAAAAGAAAAGAATGGTAGTGTGGATTATATCCCCCTCATTCAAATTAAATATCTGAAAAGGCTCAATTATTTATTAATCTATCAATTTCTATCAAACCAACATGACCCATGTTTATTAACAGCATAATATCTACATGTTGCCCTCAGGTTGTTGTATACATAAAGTCTCGAACAGGAGTATAATCAAATCATACCAACTACTCAGGAGAGAATTAAAACCACAATAAAACGAGATAGTCTTGTAACACTTTATTAATATTCAAAATAAACATGTTACAAGCACTATTATTTATGCACAAACTTGAAACATATACATACACACATATATATAATATGAAGCTTATAGCTTTGTAAGAATCAAGTGTGCACCATGTTGAGGTTGGAGAGTGATGATTGTACGAGGAGCATGTGAATAGGAAGGAGAGAGTTTGAAAGAATAATGCTGCAAAATCATAGCCATTGCCATTTTTGCTTCCAACATAGCAAAATTTTGCCCTATGCACACCCTAGGGCCCCACCCAAAAGGAAAGTAGGCCATCCGCCCTCCGGTCGCCTTCGACACGCCTTCACTGAATCTCTCGGGATTGAAAATCCCGGCATCGTCTCCCCAGATCCGAGGATCATGGTGCAACGATAACACTGGCATCATAAACTGAACTCCGGCCGGGATCTGCAATTGCCCAAACCTAGCTTCCATGTGAGTAGCCCTAAATAGCACGACTCCCGGTGGATACAGCCTCAGAGTCTCGTAAAGGATCATGTTCACCTGCAAGTGTTATAAACGTATCATCAAATAGCAGTTGTAGGTTTCCCCTGGTCATAGATTTTAGGTTAATACTCACGATTTTGAGGTGGTTTAGGTCTTGGTATTCGGGTTTCCCCCTCCCGAATAATTGCAAGACCTCTTCCCTCGCACGGGCTTGCCAGTCCTCGTGCTTGCTCAAAAGGATCATTGTCCAAACCAACAAAGACGCGGTGGTCTCTTGCCCCGCGAAGTAGAAGAGTTTGCACTCTTCGATTACTTCCTCCATGGGCATTCCGGACTCGTTCCCGTGTTGCTTGATTTCCTTCAAATTTGAGTCTAATAGTATTCCTAACAAGTCATCATCCATGCTAGATTTTTCCCCTGCTTCCATTGCTTTCATTCTTTTATTGATGATTCCCATCAATGTCTCCTCTATTTCCTTGGCAGTTTCTTTGATCTTCCTATTGAGTTTGGTTGGCAAAAACCTGCACCAAATGAAAGCCATGACAAAACGATTCAGTTAATTAGGTTCGACCATGATATTTCAGTGTGGCCTAAAAGACAAAATGGAAGCACTTTTTTAGCAATCTTTTTGTCCATATTGGTTAGGAGTTTGAAATTGAAATCGACCCATCCAAACTAATTTTAAGATTGAAGTCTAACAATTCTAGTTCAATTTCCATAAAATCATGAATAAAAAAGAATACTTAAACTAAACAACTAACAAGAAGTCATTGAAAACATATAAAAAGGTTTCCAAAAGCTCCAACCTCATGCATAAAAGCCATCAAAGTATATAATTTGGCATGGTGAAAAGAAACCAATTAATAGTTAAAACACTAGGACATAAATAATAATTTAGTAAATAAAAATCATAACGTTAAGAATCATATTATGATATATAATTCATCAATAAATAAATAATATTTGGCCAATCTCAACTAAAATATCAGTTTTTCGAACCAATGCCAAACTAAACTGAAATTTATTTCTAAAATATAGAACCGAACTGAACCATGAATAAAATAACCAAACTACTCAGTTCGGTTCGATTTTGTACGAACATCAACAAATCTCACCTCCATCCTGGGATATACACAGCTCGAGTAGCCTTGACGATGCGCTCGGCCTGCTCTCTCTGCAGCTCGAATATCTTCCTCCCTTCTTTGTAGCAACTGCCAAATGCAGTTCGAGAAATGGCATCACTTGTCATTGCAGTGAGATAAGGCCACACATCCAACTCACAGCTGCAGTCATTCTTTGCTGCAATAATCTCATCATCCCATTTGCTCAGCATTTCACTACAGCTCAAGTAGAATGATGGAACCATGTGCTGTTGTATGAAAGGGGACAAAGCATAGAATGATCAATATATGGAAATCTTGTTGTATCAGTAGAGTTGTAAATGGACCGAGCTACTAACGAATTATTTAGATCACTCGTGGGTTAGCCTATTCTGTAAGTTCGCTTGAATATATAAAATTTTTAACTTTGTAAAACTTATTGTCTTATGCTAAGTTACGAGAAAAGAATGGACGATTAAAGATAAATCTAAATTTAGAATGCTTCTTCCAATTTGATTAAGTTTATGAGCCTTGAAATATTCGATAAGAAAGCTTGAACCTGAAATAAATAATGAACTGATCAAATTTAGCAAGGTAGTGCGATTCTTTTTTTGGCTTCTTTCAGTATTTTAAAACAATTTGTCAATAATTATTTTTGTTACTTTAAAGAAAAAAATTGTATTTAATCTGGAATATTAATGATAGATAAAAATAGATCTGTTACTCTGTGTAGATTTTTCAAGGAAAAAATTTTTAGAAGGTAGGTTTATTCATAGAATAATCAAGCTTTCTTCTTTTTAATATTTGCCATTTTTCCGAACCATTTAGTATTGACAAAAACTTGTGTTGGACCGCCCAAATGATCTAAATAGTTCATTTCCACAAACCCAGACCCAAATCCATATTTGTCCCGGATCTAAAACCTATACCCGTCTAAATCATTTAGGCGGTCTAATAGGAAACGTCTTCTTTGGTATTATAATTTGTTTTGTTAGGATTAAGATTCCCTCTTTTGAGATTCTTTCTTTCTATTTGATCTAGAATTTTATTTATTCTATCAGCAAGATCCTTAATCTTCTTACCGTCGATGGAGAATTTGTCGATACTCAGTTCGATTATAGTCCTATATATAATTGACACAATGTTACCTTTAACTTCTCTAGATGGAAGGCAGGATTGATGAGCTTTCTGTGCTTGGCCCATTTGTCTGTTTCATATGTAAAAACTCCTCTTAACAGCATTCTAGCCATTGGATTAGCAAAAAGCTTTTGGAAAACATAATTTTTGGACATAATCTCTTTTATAATGTCTGGATCCATGATGGTAATTGTCGGCCTTGGTCCAAACCATATAAGGCTATTGTCACCTGACATACAACAATTAATAAATAACATGTTGGAACGTTTATAATTGAAAAGGAGTTAAAAATATAACAAGAATTGAATACGATCTATAAAGACTCTTCAATAAGCTGTAAAATACGATCTCACATATGACTATCTAAAATACCATTAAGGCGCCTGGGCTCCGTTTGTTTATATTTCTTTTTCTTTGAAAAAATGCACTCCACACAATTTCCGAAAAAGTGATTTCATCCAAAATAAATTCAAATTTTATTTTTAATTTTTCTGTCCCCTTAACTAAAACAAAAGTAAACAAGTGACTTCAATAAACTTTTTTCAGGGTACTTCACTTTTTTAGATATATAAAACAGAGCCTGATGACATTTGGTTTAATTATCACGAATCAAAAATATATTCTAAAACTCATCAACCAAATGAAAAGAAATAATAAAGAAGAAAAGGAACAACAAAAATAGAGCGAAAAGCACAAAAAGGAAAGAAAGAAAAGGGAATAGTGCGTCAACAATTGCCCACTTTCAAGAGGAAAACAAAAATCGTCGGTTGCTAAGACCATCTCCAAGTAAATGTCAAATCGGAAAGTAATTCATCTCCAACGCATTACTCCAAATTCAAATCCAAAAGAATATTCCCGTCCTTTTTTCCTCGCTATTTTACAAATGGAGTTGTGAACCTTGCGTTTCTCTCCTTGCAAAACACAAATTGCGTTTGCGTTTGGAGTTGGGTTGGAGCGCATCCACGGCGAATTTGGCGCCAGGTTGGAGATGCCATAACGGCGAATTTCACGGTAGAAACCCAACCACCACTAAAATCTCGTAGTTGCTCTCATTCAAAAATCAAATTCAAGCAAATACACACATTTATCCAAATACCCGATTTTACTTCAACAAAAGATTTCTAATTCCAACTTCATCATCTTCCCCAACAAAAATGCAGATAAATCACCAACTCTAATACTCACAAAACCGATCACCCACCAGCTTAAATTTCCATTAAATCAATGGAATAAGAAGTAAGAAGAAAGCGTACCATATTTTTGGCGAGCATTGTGAAAAATAGGAGTAGCTCTATGCACAATATCATTCGAGAATTCCATGGGTTTGGACACAGCTTCTTTAACCACTGTCCTTATCTCTTTGAAATCTCCATACAAAAGCTTGTAAGAATTCCCCTTGAAACCCCGCTGTCGGAGAAGTTTCTCGAGCCTTCGAGGCCTCAACCAAACCCAGTTTAAAATCTTCCACAAATAGATTGAAGCTATGAGACTGCAACAAATTGTTGCTGCGAACATCAAATTATCCATTTTCGATTGCTTTGTGTAATTTCTTGCAGTAAAAGATAGGTTGTAAATAGAGGTAGATAAATTAGAGTGAAGATATTTATAGGAAGTAGATGAAGGATAGTTTTGTGCCTTTTGACATCTGTCAGAAGCTGATTGGTTTGGTCGATTACGTTGGGAGTAATCAATAAATAATATACTAAATTGTCAAATCAAACTTAACATATATATTAACTATAAATAATATTGCCAGATATCTTTCTGCTTTAGTTTGCATGGATCAGTTGGGATATTTCGACTTTCACTTTCGTTATATTTTCTTATAATTTATGATTGTTTTGTTTATTTTTCCAGAATAGTCTTTTTTGGACTATTTTTTATTCATACTACTTTGTTTTTCTCCCTGATGGCTACACTCATTGTTAGAATGATTAGTTCTTTTGTTCATGTTTCAATCGATAGATTTACAGATAGTTTATGGTCATTTTTTTTGTCATGATCACTTTTGGGTCAGGTCTTTTGCTGGTTTATTCTATGATTTATTATTCGTTCTATATACAGGTTAGTGACTGCGCCTAATCCTCGACTCTTTCAGATTGTTCGTTCTATATACACTTGTGTTTGCTTTGAAAAAAACTGCAATCCGAATTCTTTTTTCTTGTTAATGATATATTCCAATTATATTAAGTCTCTTATATTTAACTCGTGTGTCATATTTTATTAAATGGACTTCAATTTTTATTTTATTTTTTTCAATTTGAGATAGAAAATTAGATTGGAACCACTATTGATATAGAAAAAATGAGTCGCGCTATTAGCTTTGCTAGCTCCTTGGCCACATTTTTAGAATGAGGAGAAGAATTGGATACATACAAATTAATTAACTTACACTAGTCCATTTTAGCATATGTTTTATTTAAGAAATATCTCTTTCCACGTTTAAGACAATTTTAGCTTTAATTTGCTTTCACTTTAATGGAGAATTTTGTAAAACTGGAAGTGATGTTAATTAGGCCGCTCATTACATTTTAGGTGAGTGTAATTGAATTACGATTTGGATTGAATTTTTTTTGGGTTGAAAATCGTCGAAACCCTAACTCTTTTATAATGAAATCTAAAATCTACTATAGTTTACTTCCAAACATCTCAAAGCCATGTACCTCATTATTTAAATTAAATTCTTAAAATTGTATGGTTGAACATGCGAAGTCTTTGATAAATAGTTTATGTCAGAATACATACATGCAAAAAAATAAGGTGATGTTTGGTTGGTGGGTTTGGAATGCGGAAATGGGATTAAACCCAAAATGTGCTGTTTGGTTGGTGAATTTGGAATGAATTTTTGGGAATGATTCCTCAATATTTGGGAATCAACCAAACCCTTTAACTTAGTGGGTTTCATTTCCAAAACCATAGTCATTTCCTCTACTATCAAACTCATATCCATAGTCATTCCCGACCGTTAAACCAAACGTCACCTAAGTGTTTCTAGCCCTAATAATTATTAAATGGGCTTGGCCAAACCAGCCCAGAATGTTTAGAAGGCTCCCATAACATAGCAGCTGGGCCTAGTTGGATAACAAGAAAAAGGAACTAGCCCATTGTGTGATACCTAACTAGATAGGCTTGGTATATTCCATTAGTGTGAATGATTTTTTTCGCGTATTTATTGTGTAAATTGTAATGTATGGAGAACATTAATCAATGAATTAAACAGCTATTTTCCTTTTGTGTCCTCGGAGCGTGGCTAATTCGAAAAGTTAGGAGTAAATAACGGCTCAAAGTGTCCCTATATATCTATATGTTGTTAATTACGAAGTTGAGCGTATCACATCATCAAGCTTATCGAGGGACTTTCGAGTGCGAAAGCTTCTTTTACTCGAAATGTTTCTATTCTTTGAGCTGTTTCAAAGTCTTCTAGCTGTTTTTCAGTCTTTGAGTCTCGAACAACTACAAATCTTCAGGTTGTTTCGGAATTTCCAGTCCTCAAACATAGAGGTGCAGTGATGATAAGAGGAGCTGTTCATATGTGATAGTTGAAACTAGTTATCACAACCAATTGAGATGGCAATGGTCCTCGTACGTGGTCTCCAGCTGGTGCAGCGATAATCCAAGTTGTATTTACACATGTTTTGCGGTATGAAAGTTGTATATTCTTTTCTTCAAAATCTTCTTTCTCATAGTTAAAAATTAGATATATCTCTTGAGATTCGCAGTGGTCGTACAGGGAAAACTCGGATTGAATTAATTTGGATAACTTGGACTAGCTAGTCGTGTTTTTGCGGTGGCGAAACTCGAATAAGAAGCGTGAAGCAGTGATCCAGAAAGCGTGGTGGGAAGAGACACCCGCATCCCGACACGTGCTGTCTTGTCGAGATTCACACAACTCCAGATTCTTGTCCAAACATATGGCCTCCATTTCGCCATCTCAGCAATTTTTCCCCACTTCTTCAAATTCCCTTCCGCATATAATATTTCGTATGTTTCCTCCACTACGTGCCGCCAAAAATATCTCAAACTTCCGATCAATTTCTTCTGGACGCTCTTTTTTCTTGCATCCAGCTTAAATTCTTGATTCAAGGATATCTCATTCTTTTTTCTTGCTCGTCGTCTGCTAATGGCGCAATTGCTATCTCCAGTTTGCACAGATGCGCTCAAATTTCAGAACCCATCAAGCAGTTTATGTCCCAGAAACAGATTTCATGTGATTGGTAAGAGTAGTGTGAGATGGAGGAGTTACGGAGGAAGAAGGAGAGGGATTGGGAGAATCAAAGCTGCCTCTCCGGAATCTGCGTCGTACGAGGATGTTGCAGATGATTATTATTCTGTTTTGGGTCTGGTAATAACATCAATCTTGTCTTCAAAATTTGGCTGAATGTTGTCTTTTTTTCTTTCAAATTTAGTGTGGTTTTTGTGTTGCATTATGAGATGATGATTGTGTTGGTTGAGGGGGCTATGCTTGTTGAGTCCTTTTGATGTTTTAAAATTAGCTTTTTTGGCCCATTCTTGAACAATTAAGCAAAAATGGTTTCATATTTGCTAAAACTCGAATTTTGCTGATGGGGGAATGAACCAAATATGGACTTCTAATTGCGTAGCAACTTAGAATCCATCTACTTTAATGCACCAATACACCATCCATAATTAGTAAATACATCATATTTTGTCTACCACGTGCAAGTGGGTGCTTTCAGGCGATCTTAAAGGTCAGGTTCGAGTTTCTTGTAATATTGTACTTAATTAAAAAAAAAGCATAAATTTTTGCCTTTGATTGACTACTGTTAAAATGATAAGCATATTACTTCTGAACCACTAATCCGCAAATGATTTAGTTACTTAGGAAAGATGGAATATCTGTGCATTATAGATGATGGGTTCTTTGTTTTCTCACTGGAACCACTATTGCTTATGAATGGTAAGTTTAAAGTGGTTTGCCACCTTCATAGGAACATTAACTAGTTTAAGATGATTGTTGAAGTTAGCCATTTTAGCCAATTCTTGAACAATTAAGCTGGGGATAGTCTTGTGCTTGCTAAGATTTGGATTTTGCTGATGAGTGATGAGTTTGAAGTAGTTTGCTGCCCTCATTAGCAGATTACCTAGTTAAGATGATGATTAAATTATAACTCTTTATTTTTTTAATTTTTTCTTTTTTTATGATTTTGAAATTCTGTCATAGCTTCCTGATGCCACACCAGAGCAAATAAAGAAAGCCTATTATAATTGCATGAAAGCTTGCCATCCAGATTTGAGTGGTGATGATCCTGAGACGACGAATTTTTGCATGTTCATTAACGAGGTTTATGAAGTAAGTCCCATTTTTGTGGATTCATGGTGTGTTTGTCACATTTCTTGGCTGGAAATGGACTTATTCTTTTTCTTCTGTTTAGATTCTAAGTGATCCCGTCCAACGAATGGTTTATGATGAAATCCATGGCTATGCTCTCACTGCAACCAATCCGTTCTTCGATGATTCCAGCCCAAAGGATCATGTGTTTGTTGATGAGTTTAGCTGCATAGGTAAGTTCTTCGTTTTCGTTTATTATTGCACATTTGGTTTCTATGCATAAACTATTCGAAAAGTATCTGATTCAAAGAGAAATCGGAATGATATGGAAGGAAGAAAAAGGTTTAGGTGAATACTAGTTCTGTTTCATATCCATGATTACCTTACATTACTAGTTTGATTGTACTGTGATGTTGCATTTGTGATTTCATTATTTAACTCGAATGTCGTATATAACGTTAACTCGACGGTGTCTCATTTTTCCCCCGCTCGTTGCATAGGTTGCAAGAACTGTGCCAATGTTTGCTCGGATGTGTTTGCCATCGAGGAAGACTTTGGAAGAGCCAGAGCTTATAACCAATGCGGGAGACACGACGCAGTTCAACAAGCAGTGGAGAGCTGGTTAGTTTGTGCATCTTTTATCGTTGTGAGAGTCGAGATGTTCGGTCCCGTTACCATCCATCGAGCAATCATTTGTTCTTGAAATTGGCTTTGTCCTAACTAGAAGATGTGCATTCATGTTTATCGGTAGATATGTTTAATCCTCAAATTGCTTGCTTTTATACAATGTAGTTGCAAATATTGCTAGGTGCTAGTTCGGCGCTCGGTAGGCGCCTAGGTTCTTTGATCGAGGTTTAGGTGGTTAACCTGTTTTCGTTATTATTTTTTAATATTCCAAGCAGTTTTAGGACACAATTCTGTGCTTGTAATTTTCATAAATGCATGTTTAGTTTCTTAAATTATTGCAATTGATTCACATGGTTCCTAAATCTTTTTGTGTTTTATATAATCCTATATTATATAAAATTAAATCTATGAGGTCCCTCTTAGTTTATAGGCCTATGATAATAAATTTGAGTTTTATTGAAACAACACTATTGATCTAATTGAAAGTTTAAAAGTTTTAAAAACAAAATTTTTAAATGCATTAAAATCCACCTAGCCTGCCTGAATCGTTGCCTAGCTTGCCAAACTCGGCCCCCTGGACCTCCTAGGGGCCGATTAGCAAAAATCCGCCTGCTATTACCGATGACTTGTTTTTTGGTTCGGCAAGGAGTGCCTAGCGCGTAGGCCGATTTTCACAACATTTAACGTGCACTCATCCTTACATCCCACGAGAGTTGAGGTTTCACTTAAAATTCTGTTTGACTCAACAAGTTTCAGCAGTTATTGACTTGGTAGATCTGTATTTCAGCCCGGTTGATTGCATACACTGGACCTCTGCTGCTCAGTTATCTTTGCTAGAAGACGAGATGCGAAGAGTAGAAAGAGTAAATGTAAGATGTGCAAGCTTGTTGATTGTTAATCCGGTTTTATTTGGACAAGCCAATTTACGAGCTTACAATCCTTGCCAGGTCGCGTTCATGCTCTCGGGAATGGGCTCAGCGTCGGTAGATGTTTTTCGGATGGTAAGAAGACAGCGCATGTTCTTCGACGAAACGCGTTATGGTTTGTTTCTTTACGCTTCTAATCGCTCTTTCTCGTGCAGGCGAGTGTTAGATGGGAAAAACGACAGAGCAAAGTCTTGGTGAGAACTCTTAGTATTTCAAATGTTCATAATCCAAGATGCAGATTGAAATGTGAATCAGTAAACTCACAATAAATAAATTTAAAAAA
>AYJT01109910.1:0-13858 GCA_001278415.1 Ocimum tenuiflorum
CTTGCAGCAGCAAGAAGCCACTCCAACTCCCGCCACTATTGTCGGGATCGAGATATCTCGAGGCCATGCAAGAAATTCTTGCCGGAATGGCTTGTTACGCCCTTGAAAGCTTCGAGGGAGGATCGACATTCCCGTATCCCTCGAGCTTCGTTGCCGGAAGGGCAACCGTCGGATCCTCCAACGGGCTCAAGGAAATCAACGCATTCGGGTTCCAGAAGCAGGAAACAAGCCTTGAAGCTAAGAAAAAGTATCTACTAGCTCTGCTCGAAATGGTATCAAACAAGCTTATTCATTAATTTCTGCTCTAAATTTTTGCTTCATAAACCCAGATTCATATTTTTTTCGATTTCTTCGTAGGTCGACGAGCAATACAGCCAATGCATCGACGAAATCCACACAGTAACCTCAGCATTTCATGCCATAACAGAGCTGGATCCAAATCTACACGCACGTTTTGCTCTTCCAACAATCTCTCTCATGTACAAAAACTTGAGAGAAAGAATCAGCACTCAAATTCTTGCGTCTGGAATTCATGCACAAGAGAGAGAAACCAAAGAGACTAAATCATTAGAGTCATGCTTCATGCAGAAGCAGTGGGCCCTGCAGCAGCTGAGCAAGAGGGACCATCAACTCTGGAGGCCTCAACGAGGCCTCCCCGAAACATCTGTGTCCGTTTTAAGGACATGGATGTTTCAGAACTTCCTTCACCCGTAAGCCCTTCAACCGATCTAGTGCGATCGTATTTGTAGTGATGAATTTTGAACGTGATTTTTGGGTTTTTTTGGGTCTTCAGGTATCCGAAGGACTCGGAGAAGCATTTGCTTGCTCTGAAAAGTGGCCTAACAAGGAATCAGGTACGAAGAAAATTCCTACGTTGTGAAGTTTGGTGGTTGTGTTTGAGACAATTCTTGATTGCATTTACATGGACATCGCTTTAGTATGTTTGAAACTTGTCTCTTGGTTTGGTTTATGGTCCCTATGGAGAATTCTATGTTGCCGAGTCAGTGTATGCATATGGTTTGAGATTTTTGATAAGCAAGGGGTATGTTCGAATCTTGTTCTATTTTTTTCCGCGTGTCAAATACTAGAATATGTTGGCAGTGTCAAATTTTGGCAGGTTAGAATTTCACCTTTAGGGGCTCCAACTATTAACTTTTCCATGATTATGCGTTTACTTTGTCATGTTTAATGAGTTGTCACCGTGAATACACGTCTCCCATTACACCTTTGTTGCATCTCATGTGATACATTAAGTTTTTATATTTTTCTTTAATATATCTTCAGTTTTAATTTCTTGTGCTTTAGTTTAAAATTGAAAATAAATATTAAATAAAATAATTAAAATTCAATATATATCACAAAGTGTAAAACAAAGGTGTGATGGGGGATCTCGCCGTCCGACCCCGTGCTTGGGTTGTCAGAGTTTTTTTGTCCTTTTTTTGGTTATATTTGCATGTTAAGATTGAATGCTCGCTGTGTGAGGGGTTTCCAACATGAGTTTGTTGGATGGTTACTTATCTTGTTTTTGCTGGCTTTGCATTTGAGAATTCTCTACTTAAAACTTCCTTTTATAAACTTTTTTTTGCCATTATATGTATGCATTGATAGGTCTAAAACGTGTATTGCGAATTTGTGATAAAATCAATGACGTTTCAAATTTGACTCGTTTATTAGTATATATATCTAAAGACTATTTGCATTACATGTTACATGTAGGTGTCGAACTGGTTTATAAATGCTCGCGTCCGACTATGGAAGCCGATGATCGAGGAGATGTGTGCAGAAATGAACAGAAGAAAAGCTCGTAGGGGTGATGAAGAGGTAGAGGGCAACCATAGAAACCACATGCACTTGGAATCAAGAATATTTACAAGAGATTCACATGGTTAAAGGTGGTATTATATAATGATATATATCTATGTATTTATTGTCTAATGCCTCGATCATTTCTTGATCCGTTTTCGGTATAATGATAGTATAGTTATAGTATGGAGAATATTATTACAATTGTATATCAAAACTCCAATATGGGATCTAAGTGGAAATCAAGAGAGTTGGATGTTTGGAAGTATTTTGTGTAATCCAATTTGGTCAGCTTAACCTGGTCCATGGTCGATTCGGTCCGATGGGCTCGAATTGTTCTTTGGATAATTTTATACTTTAAGGTGATGTTTGGTTTCACTGTCAGGAATCACTATGAGTATGTAGTTGATAGTAAAGGGAATGACTATGAGTTTGGAATGAAATCTACCAAGTTAAAAGGATTTGGTTGATTTTCAAATATTTGGAAATCATTCTGAAATATCCATTCCAAAATTATCAATCACAACTTATTTTGGATTTTATTTTATTCTCTCATTCAAAATCCACCAACCAAATACCAAATACCACTTAATTTTCGATACAATTTGGGCCATTGACAATTAGAATAATTTTGTCGATGTAGAAAATATAAATGGTTTGTTCCGATTTTTTGTCCTACACGTGAGATTGTATATACATTTTGTCTCAGGTTTTTTTTACTATAGATCCATTACAATTCAGCAACAATAATAAAAAAACACATAATATTTTTCTAGTATTTCAATTGAGTTAGTTCATTTTTATATTTTGAGTCCATGAATTTCCATCTTTTTGCATATGGCATCACGTTAATCAATTTAATTTACTTGTTTAGATTGTATTCCACAGGGATAATGATAGAGAATTGTTTCGAAAATGGGATTCCGAAAAGAATGTATTAAAAAATAAATATTACTGCATACATATCCAAATCGGTCAATATAATAATATTGAATCTGATTACCCAGCACAAATCTGTTTTCTTATATTATACTATGATAGTATCATATAACATAAATATAATAAATATGATGAAGCATCATTGCATACTATATACACATACAGCATGATCAAGTACGATTTATAGTGGTCCCTTTGGGGACGCCCCAGTAGTGGAGTCTCATGTCTAAAGATCTTCCAAATGAGAGAAGTCTGAGGTTCAAATCTCTACTTCCCCATCCCCTAACTTTAAAAAAAAATATGATTTATAGCGAAATATTCAAATAATAATAATAAAAGAAGCTTTTGTGGATTCCATTGAGAAAATAATAACTGTCGAGTGAGAAAATGAACACGACAAACTCGCAGAAAATGAAAATTTTCTACTACAATATATTTATTTCCAGCTTTACCAAATAGGATCTCAAACTAGTATTTACAAGGATTCTCTATTACAGAACAATGATTCATTGCAACGAAGCTCATAAACACATAATGATTCATCATCTTGCAATGAAGGATCCAAATGACTCACATAATAAAATATAAAAATCTACGAAAAACCTAAAGCAAAACAAAATCTAGATCCCATTTTTACCTGTTTTCCTTCTAATCTTTTCCTTTTTATCTAAAGCCCTTAAAGTAATTAGGATTAAATTATTGTGTTAGAAAAAACTTGCCTTCGATGGTTTATCCTCTCATACTTCATCTGTGTGGATTCTGGTTTTGATTGGCTTTAACTTCAAGCCCATGCTTTCCGGTGAGAAAAGCTCCGGCGAAATGCTCGTCGGGCTCAACGGGCTTCTCGGGCTTACATTGAACTGAGAGGGTTTGTAGAAACCGTAGCCAATGAGAAAGTATTCTAATGGCATCAGCATTGCATCTGGTTGTTCTTCGGTGATCATTGATCCGCATGCTTGAACCTAAGAACGAGCGAGTTACTGAGAAACGGTAGCTATACGTGTTCTTTTTAAGTGTATAATCTTGAACAGAAACTGAAAAAACTTCTCAATAGCAATAATATTTGAAGATCAAGATACAAGATTCAAGAACTAGTTTAGGGGAAACTGAGGTGTATGAAGATAGTTTTCTTAAACCAAGTTCACTCTGTATAAGTGTAGACCTGAGCTTGAACAAACTTGGTATATTAGATAGAACTGGGACTATAGCTTAAAGAGAGAGCAAGCAGATTACTCCTTGGATGAAATCTCTAAGATTTCTTAAAACTCTACAAATTCTATCACAATTATAACAAATTTTCCCAACATTTTTTTTGGTGGAGTTTACCTCAACCATGTGGAGATATTAATTGAAGCTCTAAAATTACATCACAATTATAACAAATTTTCCAAACATGTTTTTTAGTGTACCTCAACCAATGCGCTTAATCTCCTGTCTAGCTTTGACATCATATGGAGAGACTCGTGGTGGAATGGAGAGTTTTCGCCAACAAAAACCAAGGCTCGACACTGTAGTTTCCTCAAGCCTTGACTAATATCTGGTCTCCTGGCAGATGGTAGATGTTAAGATTCAATTCCGACAAGAAGTGGGCATGGAGAGATATGTAACTTGCAGTTGTAGTTCAAATCGAGAAGTGTGAGAATATTCAAAGTTTTCTATCTCTGGAAAGAGCATACCTATTGATAGCTTCAAGAAATCTGTGGACATTTGATCTCTGTCTCTCTCCTAACAACTGCAAACAATTTAACAGTTTTAGTTAGGGATTTAGTCATGTTCGACAAATGAGGTTGTTTATAGTATACCAAAAGAGGATGATAAGAAAACTAACTCTTCTACATAATCGAATGATGTCTGATTCCGGTACATCAGCACTGCCACGAACGTCCTGTCAAAATATAGAAACCTAGTAATATCATCGATTGTCTAAAGTGAATCTTCTTGATGGAGAATAGAAGCACCTTGCTGAAGTAACGCATAAGCAACATCTCCTTTACCAAGCCACACATGCCACACATATAAAGCAAATTTGACATAACCTGCAAATAGTTTACCGATGTTGAGGGGAAAAAAGTTCTCTACTCAGGCAGAAATATGTATACTGTAACGACCTTGTCGAGTGAGCTCAATTGCTACTTTTCTTTTCTTCGGGGTGGGAGGAGAGACAGTAGATACCAGTGGGAATATTCAGATACAAACCTTATTGTATAGCCACTCTGTCCACGACGGTGCTTTGCATAGAGGAGAAACAAGAATCAAGCCCATAACTCGTTTTGAATACTTAATCTGTCGTAGAGCAATCCAGAAAATAAGGTGATACAAACAGATTAAAACAAATCCAAATGCACCTGAGGAGAATAACTTACTGCGAACAAGGTAAGTATATAAGCTCCAGCTGTTACTCCCAGGCACATTACCTTACCAACTCTGCAAGATTGAGCATGGTTAGCTTGACTCGCTTGTATGTATAGATAGAAATCACATTAAATCATTATATTTTGCTCTGTGGAAAATTACGACTAGATCCATTTGTTAAATTGGGATAGTGTGTTTCTACATATATTAAAAAAGGGAGAAAGCACGGAAAGAAGGAACAAGCAAATTAAAGATACAGGTCAAATTTTGAAAAAAAAAAAAACCACCAGAAGTACCTAAAATAGTCAAGAATCTCAGCAATCTGATTAGCTAAATCATCAACTGATAGTGACGGTTCATCCCACTCAGCTGCCGTAGCTCCTAGCTGTAATATCTCTTAATACAAGTACCAGATAAGAAACACTGCAACTAAAACAGAGGCAACAGGCCAATGCTACAACTAAAAGTCTGTAATGAAAACCAGCGGTTAAGTAATCAAGGCACGGACCTCGTGCCCTGGAGGACTTATGTGATAGATACTGAAGTTCTGGAGAAGAAGAGAAAATACTTCTGGACAAGAGAAGAGGCCTTGGAAACAGGACACATCTGGTTGGTTTGATGGGCAAACAAGAGAAACATTAGATGTCAATACCACCTTAAAAAGCGAGTTAATATTGAATCAGCTGTCACGACATGTTTCCATATCCTTGCAAAGCAATTCTCACAAAGTAATCATTCTTAAGAACTTTGAAGACCAGAAGAATTTCATGCAAAAACACCGAGTTTTTATTGGAATAACACCATGTTTATATATGGATTCAGCAGTATTACAACACAGTTCAAGATTAGAGGCATCTATGTAGCAGAAGTTCATGAGGAATTCATATTTCGGTTTAGTCCATTTTAATGGCATTTCCTTACAGTTTAAAGCTAAATCAGGGTAAGTAATTAGGGCAGGCTTGTCCGAGTCTCCAAAAACAGCAACTGACAAAGAACCACAGCTAGTCTTCACAATATGCTCCTGTATGAGATATGAAAAGCATAGTTATTAAAATCTTTGTTATGCACGGAGAGGAGGAGATCAGGGCCAAGAAAGACTTAGAACACCACATGCTTTAAAATGGAGAACAATCTTTTAGTAAAGAAAAGTAACATGTGCTTCCCCACAGAATTTCCCATGTGCAGTGTTCCTTTCAAGAATTCCAACTAGCATATAACCAAAACTTTAATTAATGGAACAGAAGTCAAAGCTTCTTTTCTTAATAATATCATACAAGAATCTATTAGTACAAGATGCTTCTTTTCTTCGTTTAATCCTACAAGATGCATACTTATCCATATACTGATCTGAATATATATCTAATAGACTAATTACCAGCTAGCAATATATTAAGCTCTTCCCACAATTTTTCTATTAATTTAAATTTAAAAGAACAACGCCTAACACGCTATATTCAACAAATTTGGAGTTCTCTTTGTTCGGTTTAAATTCTAGTCAAAACAATCGAACTGACAGATGATGCATATTACATGCAACCACAGTGTGTGCAGCTAAAACACGAGTCTTACTTGCAAAGATAGTATCTGTTAACACTTAAAACCATACGTAATTAGCATTTAATATCATAAATAATGTAATGCGGAGATTTTCCCCAGGAAGCTACACTCCATCTCTATTTACAAATGGTAACAATTAGCAGCGTACATATCAAATAATCAAAACTCAAATCATTTCACCTAATTCAGAGCTCAATTTCGGAAAACGTGATCATAAGACGATCAACCGACAACAGAAAAAAGTGACCTCCATCCTCTCCAAATTGGAAAAAAATGGAAATTAGCCGCAGCAATAAATACAGCTAATATCTGTGTAGTTCACGTCATTTCCACAAACGAATTAATTACGTGATCTCAAAACTCATCAAGCAAAACGTAACAAATTGCATTACTACGTATACGAACAATGTGATTGAAAAAGTTCGAATATCACCTTTCCGGTGAGAAGAACGGCATCCATATCGACGGAAACAGAATCACTCGACTCCGCCATTTCTCTCTCTCTAGAATCTCTCCGAAGATCGAGACGCATTGGATTTGGGACATTTGGCATCCATAGCTTATATATACTCACACACACACACACACACCCTCTCTCTCTCTCTCTCTCAATATTCGCAAAATTTAATTTTTTGTATTTTTACTATTTCGGTTTCCCTCTTATATCAGCTCGCATAAGTAAATAAAGTCAAAATTCCATTTTAATTATAAAATTTGTTTCAGTATTTTTTTTTTTGAAAAATACTCAAATATATTACAAACTACGCGCTTTTTGTCAAAAATAATATAAACTATTCAAAATTTTAAATAAATATACAAATTATAAAAAATTGTTCAAATATAGGACATGACTTCAATTTTCCGGCACCGGAATGTTGAGTTAGCACGCGATATTTCCACGTCACTCAATACTAAGTCACAATAATTTTGTCATGTAATCTATTTAACGGAATATGTTTAATTTTTTAACAAATTATACATATTTCGGTGCCGAAAAATTGAAGTTATTCTATATTTGAACAATTTCTGATAGTTTGTATATTTATTTGAAATATAAGATCATTTGTACTATTTTACAAAAGGCGCATAGTTTGTAATATAATTGAATATTTTTCCAATTTTTTTCATAAATTAATAAATTGGATTATTTTAACAGTTTTACGAAGATTTATTCCGATGTTTACTGAGAGACTTTGTTCATAATTTGAATGTTAATGAATCAAAATTAATTTCGTAAGCGTTAGATATTTTTAGAAAGGTTGCAGTCATTATGAATTAAAATGTAATTTAAGTGAAAAAAAAAATAGTGAGTGGAATAATTGATTTTTGAGCGATTTTCTGTGTGCTGAGTCAGCGATGTTTTTAGGCTCTAGAATGGAGTGGGCCCATCAAGATTTTTTACTTTACCAGTCGAATTTCGGGTCAATCCGAATCATAAAATTTAATTCGATAAATTTGGATTGAAATTTTGGATTAAAAATTTTTCGTTCTTATATAATCCTTTAATCTTTTAACATAATCTTGTTATCTTATGGCTAATATGATGGATTGATAAATTTTAAATTTATTTGTATGCATGTAATTTTATAAAGTTTCTTGTACTTCTAAACGATTACATGTCTTGCTCTTTCAGAGCAAGAGCTAAATATTCGAAAAACATGTTATGCCAAAATCGATCATAATTTTCTTGCATTTATCAACTTAAAGAATCAAAACATATTATTTTCTAATTCAAGAATATTTGGGCATGTTTCATCTTATATTTGATAATCTATAATATATTCGTTATCCATTAAAATTATTCGCACTACTATTATAAAAAAACAGTCACACTAAATAAAATTGTATAATTTAAAACTTGATTTAAAAATACGTGAACTTCTATATTAAAGGAATGTTACGATGTTGAGATTGCTATAAATACTAATACAGAATCAGAATCGATTCAATCCAGTTAATTTACTGAATTTCGAATTATCTAGTTATTTGGTCGAGACCCGTTCGATTTGGATTTTCTCAGGATGAATGCCAGAGATCCGTAAATTTTGAAATGTCCAAAATATCCGTGTCCCTTCCTAAATCATTTCCCCTTAAATGGGTTGATGAGCACCAAGAATTTCAGATTTTGTCCTTCTTTATGGTAGAAATTAATTTAATAAATAATGACCAATTAAAAGCAGAAAAGCCTACTACACATATCTTACTGTATTTGAACAATCCAAACATGATACAAATTTCAATGAATGGCTTGTTTTGCCGAATTCGCAATCTCAAGCTTTTCACGTGTTTAATTCTTTAATAATATATTGTAGAACTCGAATATAAAATTCTTTACTATATTCCATTGACATGGCTAGAGCATGCAACACAGTTTGTTAATGATTTTATGCATTAATTTGAATTTTAAAAGTTTAGTGTGAGAATATAAATTAAATTAGTGTTGATTTCGAATTTGCCCAGCCAAATGATATACTAGATAATGATAATTATTGATTATTAAGAAAAACACGATGATCTTGATGGTAAAATCCTAATAATTGTAATCAATTTTATTTGTATCTAAAGCCAATTATCTGTCGTTCTCTTACCTTTATTCAATTTGTTATGATTGAATTTGCAATGGTAGATTGAGACTTATTAGATGATTTATCATGAATATAGAAAATTAGATACGAATATTTAGAATATGATGCGTATATGAAAAATCAAAAGAATAAATATTCAACCAACAAAAATCCTAGGCCGGAGCTGTCTTTCGGGTGCGAATTCTCCATTAAACCTTGTATTACACTCCGTAAATTGGTATTTGATATAGAAATTATTAAATAGATACGATTCATAACATATTATTATGAAATTGGTATCACACCACCAGAGTAAATAAGAAGAAAAAGTTTTTTTTTCCTCTGACTTTATAAAGTTATTTATATATGTTTCATTCACTAACATTATTGGCATGCATCTGTAGACTACAGAGAGCATAAATAAAAGTAGGCTTTCTTATAAATTTGATAAAGGAAATCGCATATACAGTATTATCATTAAATGGTGTTAATTTTATTTAGGTGTTCTATAAAGTAAAGGTAGTTTTGGTGAATGTTTCATTTTTTTGTGAAATATACACTATGAATCGACTTTTGTATTTAATTTATTTCAGATACAAGAATAAATACTATACTATACACACACACATCAATGCATATGTCTATCACCTCGAGATGAAGGTAATGAATTTGAGTTATTGGTAACATTAGGATAAAATTTTATGTAATATTTTACTTTAACCTAGGATATGTATATAGTAAAATATGCCACAATAACAATGAGGAAAAAATTTCGAGAGATTGAGATCAAACAAGCATTTGCAATGAAGTTTGGTATTACATTCAGTGTTACATATTATTATGTTTTAGTTGTTTTTTTCAGTTTCAACCTTTTATACTTTAGTTTAGTTTTATGGATAATAAATTATTTTATTAGATCCAATTAACCTATTTAATTTTTTTTAGAATATTATAATAGAATAATCAAATTTTCATATTCAATAATTAAAAAATATATAACGAAGTCTAATTTAAATTTAATAAACTAATAGAATTTTCTAAAATAAAATTAAAGCATATAAAATTAAAATTAAAAAAAGAACATATAATCAAATTAGATGGGTTAACAATAGCGTGACTCTAAGGTGTAACGGCCCATGAATTCAAATATCAAATTTACTATAAATCTGAAATCCCGTACAATTTTTTTTAATTTTTTTTTAAGTTTGGTCAAATTAAAGATAACCACAGAATATGTAGTTGAAAAATATCAAGTGGTAGCATTTAAAAGAGGGTTCTTTGCATTGAGAGCCTTCCTTTTTTTCAACTTTATCAAACTTTATTTCATAATTCATTTTCGTACCTTAGTTGTGGCGAAGATGGTGGCACAATACTTTGTTTTGCGGTTCGGATCCCCTGTTATACAATCGTGCTACATTACTTCGATAATGACAAGTGCACATAATATAAAAGTAAAAAAGATATCTTATTTCGATTATGAAATCGTGACTTTACCTTTAATTCATCTAAGTAGAAGAATTGTGATATTTAAAATAATAAATCAACGATTTATCGAAACGACGTTGTGTTCGTAGTGAACTCTCTGTTGATAAACTTTATCACGGTATTATGCATTAATAATAAGATTTGCGCACTACAAAATCAACTTAATATGTTGTCTTTTTGTTACATTGTCAATGTCAATGGCCAAATTTAGGTGGCAATGAACATAAATTTAAGGCAAAAACTTGCGTTAGACCGTCTAAACAATTTAGGTGGATACAAACAATTCATTTTCATTAACCCAAACTCACATCCATGTTGGTCCTAAACCCAAATTCATATTTCTCTTTGATCTTAAACTCAAACACGCCTAAACGAAATCAAGAAACCTCCTCTAAATTTAATGAAAATTGTGATAAATATCAGGAGAATATATGTAGTTTGTAACTTGGGAAAGACAAAATCAACTTCCAGAGGTGACCGTGTGTCACGAAAAATATAAGAAAAGAATTATAAAAATAAAATAAAATTGATAAAGTAAATTAATTACCGAGTTCGCCGAAAATAATTACGCCCGCGAGGACTGTATTACTATGAGATTTGATATGGATATAATTTTAATTCCTCATTAAAAAGGCGATTATTTATAATATAAGTGAACCATTATAGTCCTAATTAATTATAATTCGATGGCACATATCGAAAGTATTTTACAAGAGGCTCGTATTCCATACTCAACATTGTATATAGATAATCGCAAGCTTAATTACTCTAGAATAGTTTAGATTTTATGGATTTTGAAAACAAAAATCGGAGCAATAAAGTTGACTAATCTGTTACCTGCACGATTATGCAATATATACATGTTCTTATTTATGAAATAGATTTCTTATTATTATTATAAAGATTTAGAACATAATGCCAACTATATACAAATATTTGTAAATGTTAATCTATTTGTTTTAGATAATCATTAAATATTAGTGGGAGTTAGGTGATGACATTAGTCTTTATAGATGTGTGAGTATTTATTTGATTGACATTGTACGTTGACGTTTATTGTCCTTTCAATTACCCAACTAACATTTTGATTCTCATGTTAGACCATTTATATTATTCAGACGGGTTTGAGTTTAAAATTCAAGATACATATGTGATTGAATTTAGGATCCAAGTCGAGTATGAGTTTGGATCGATAGAAATGAACTATTTAGATCCGTCTAAATCATTTAGGCGGTCTAACACAAATTTTTTCCTCGATTTTCATATTTAAACCTTCAAAAGGAACACCAATTTAATGCAAACGTAACAATTGATGAAGTGAAACAGTGGGGAATGTTGCATTAAAAGTTTGTTGGAGCTTATAACACACTTGTATTCTTACCATCCGTGTAGATTCTATCACATGAAAACACTTCCCAATGTAACTTTATTATATAACTTGCATCACCCAAAAAAGCTATCGAGTTTGTTTGGTGGGCCGGAAATATAATGAATTATTTTACTCGAAACCCAAATCTTTTTCACTATAATCAATATAAATGTTCAATTATACTCATAGTTCATTTTTATGCCTACTAACATTGCAATTCTTCAGAAACGTCATTTTTGAAGCGCATTTCTCACAGTAATTTTGATTTCAACTCTTGGGAACCCCGTTTAATTTGTTTCGATTCCACTGCTCATACGGCAAAAGAGTGAATTGCATTTTTGATCCCGTAGAACATGATCCTATTTCATTTTGATCCCAGAAATTTATTTTTAATCACATAAGACGGAAAATGTAATTTAGTCCATTGCAAAATACCTCTCTTTGTTGGTGGTGATGACGAGAGTTATAAAGCAATTAGAGGCTGCAAATTCTAGCGCAAAATGAAATATTATTTCAGAAATACTCAATAAAAACAAATGCTAATTGTAGAAAACCGTTTTGCTGTGTGGAAGAAGGCAGGCTGTTATCAGAGCTTAAATATTGAAGTGGAGACACTAAGGGTATAATTGCCTATTTAAATCAAATTATATTTAATTTTATTTTGTAAGTCATAGCGAGTGAAATACTGAAACGAGAGTTCCAAATAAAATTATCCTAAAATGAGATATATTTTGAAGCACTGAAAGCTCACGCAGACCTTACCATATTTGATAAGATGAAAAGAGAGAAAAAATGTATATATTAAATATTTAATTGCATACATTACCGCAATTTAGAGATACATTATGGACTATAGTCATAAACTAAACTATTAAAAAGCATCATATGCTTAAATTGGTGTCAGTAAAATTTTGATCGCAAGTTCACCCAAGAGAAAACCCAACCATCCTTAAGATTAATGTTCATTATGCGACACACAAACATGTATCAATCTTACTGAATTTCAATACAAGCATGATCAACGAAAAATTCTGCTGGACAACAACCCAGAATAGCATATATAAGTACCAAGCAAATTAAAATGAAGTTCTAGCAAGAAAAGAGATATCGGCGATACCCGAATGCATCTCTTCCTCACCATGGCATTTATTTATTCCTGAGAAAACTACAACCGGTTCGATTTAATCTTGCACAAGCACGCGTCTGAAAAAGCAAAGTGAAGAGGTTTACTTATTTGGTCCACCAATGGTAGAAATCGCGACGCCTGTTAATCTTCTTCTGAAGTTGGAGTAGCCCATATAGAAGAGCCTCAGCAGTCGGTGGGCAACCAGGGACATAGATGTCGACAGGGACAATCCTGTCACAACCTCGGACAACTGAATACGAGTAGTGGTAGTAACCACCACCATTTGCACAGCTGCCCATAGAGATTACCCACCTTGGCTCGGGCATCTGGTCATAGACTCTGCAGAAACAATTGGTATAAGTGGAGAATAACTTTAAGCCTTACACTATAAAACACATCTAATATATCACTTCAAGCTAACACGATGGGCAGATAACGGATCATAAACCAAAATGGATAAGCAGAAATGCACAAATCATAATGAAAACGATAAGTTTATAGTCTCTGCAGCAGTTGTTGCTTATGCAGGAGTCAAAAAACTTATATATTCTCTAAACTATTCATTTATTTAAAGAAAAAACAAGAAGTGAGGACCGGAAATATCCATAACAGAAAGCAGAAGATTGCTTAATACACCATATTTAATTTCCTTCCCGGAATTGT
>AYJT01110003.1:0-13403 GCA_001278415.1 Ocimum tenuiflorum
AGCTTTGTTGCAAATTGGGGATTAGGGTTCTTACCGTCTTCGCGTTTTCTTCGAATAATTGGTTTCGCCCAAAGGTAAAGAATGAGCCCAATTGATTTGGTTTGTTTTTCTATTATTTTTCGTAATTGAATGATTTTCAGTTTATTTGTTGATTTGGTTATAGGTGGAGGTTGATTTCTTAATGGGATTGTTTGAGAGGGGTCTTAGACAGGAACTCCAATCTTTGATGAGGTATGTATTTATTTAGTTGAGCTGCCCACGCTTGCATTTTAGTCTTCTATTTGCTTCATTTTCTCACGAAGGTGTTTCTATTGTTAGTCAATTTGTTTACATTCAATCTACTTTGTTGATGAATGCCAGTGATAAACTGACAATTGATTCTCTTAAAAAGCATGCTAGTTGTTTTATAGTTTTAGTTTGCAATCATCTTATTCAGTCTTGAACTGTCAATCAAATTCGTAATGACTTGTTGAGTAATGATCATTTAATGTTTAAATGCTAGAATATTTGATTATTCGATCTTGAACTGGGTAGGTGGCTAAACCGTTTGTTTTGTATCCCAAAAAATTGAAGTCCTAAAAAAATTATGACAAGTCACTTATTTACATTTTTTTAGTTGAGGGAGAGAAAAAGTAGAGATGAATTTTGAATGTATTTGGAAGGAATCACTTTTCTGCAAGTCATGAAGTACATTTTTTTTGGGAAAAATCACTTTTCGAGCATCCAAATGTTTGTAGCCAGAATGTAATATCCAGATCGTTTCTATTATTTTTCGTTTAGTGATGTTACACGTCGATGATCGACATAGATCAGTGTAATGATCTTCTCAATGATGCATCGGTGGCTGCAGTTGATAGATTTATAATACATTCATCTCCTTAACAGTGCAGATATTAGGATTTCAATCATGGGGGACTCCTCTAAACTCTTGAATTCATTACAAGCATTGCTAGCCAATGCAATGGAAACTACAAAGAATAACTCAAGACTTCACCTCATCATTGCAGTTAACTACAGTGGCCAAAGTGATGTTGTGCAAGCCTGCCAAAAGCTTGCAGTCAAAGTAAAGGATGGACTGATCGAACCCGAAGATATTACTGGGCTCCTAGTTGAAAGGGAACTTGGCACAAATTGCACTGATTTTCCTTACCCAGACTTGCTGATACGAACCAGTGGGGAGTTGAGGGTCAGTAATTTCTTGTTATGGCAGATGGCTCACACTGAACTTTACTTCACGCGTTTGCATTGGCCCGATTTTGGAGAAGATGAGTTTCTTGAGGCGTTGAGCTCCTTCCAAGAAAGGCAAAGACGGTATGGCTCTTGATTCTTGAAGCTTTTTAAGATTTCTGAATGATGAGACCTGTGCAGTTTTCGTATTCTTACTTGCTGTGGTAAGATGAAG
The DNA here is from genome assembly GCA_001278415.1 of Ocimum tenuiflorum. Classification (NCBI taxonomy): domain Eukaryota; kingdom Viridiplantae; phylum Streptophyta; class Magnoliopsida; order Lamiales; family Lamiaceae; genus Ocimum; species Ocimum tenuiflorum. Next base: position 1,403 of record AYJT01110003.1, read on the forward strand.
ATCATACTGTGAATGAGTGCCAATAGAAATTATGAATCAAATGCCTTCCATTCAAGAGAACAAAGAAACAATTGAAGTGCCTACGGCTCGCCAAAAACTTTTCTATAGTTCTGATTATTTTCATCAGACAAGAATAATATTGAGAAAGAGCTGTAGGTGGAGATGCTTTTGAACGGCTAATGAGCATCACACTGCCACACATTGTTGTGCTAAATATGTGAAACTATGTTGTTATTGAGGTCCCTTCTTGTATACAGGAAATGGGTGTGACCTTAAAAATTTATTCATGGTTTGAAATGTAACCTTTGATTAAATTAGACCATGCCACTAATGACATGTTTATATATACTTTTGTCTTCTTTAAAGTTACTATTTGGCTCGTTTCCATCTTGCAATGGTGACATTTAATCGACTATTTAGATGTTTAAAATACATAGTTGATTATGGCCCGGCTTGTTAAATAAATGTGTTTTGACATTTGGTTCCGAGGTTGGTGTGTCTCTATCACAATCACTTATCCCTCTTAGTATAATGGTTCAGCTTATGACGCAATTCTCGTGGATCAAATACTTACTCGCTCATTCATCATATTAGATACGAATTCGATACGAACATGCATGAACAATAAGACTTCTTTTATATCGACATGATGCGATAAAGTTGGTAAAACAGGATAAAAATATTGTTAATGTATTATTTGATCAAATCAACATATTATTCATAATTAGCAGATTATTTATATACTATATATATATATATATATATATTCTTATTGTGTGAATCCGATAGCATTCATCGATGTAGATAGGTGAGCCCTATCTCCGCAAAGAACTAACATAATACTTGTTTAATAAAAAGAGAAAGATATAAGAAAATGGATGGATATGTTCGTGCTAAAGAATATAGAAACGTAGTTTTATACATATATTATTAGGGTAGATGTTTGTTGTTTATAAGTGGGCAATCAAGTGGGAGGCGTCGGTGCTAATTATTGGTTGTTGACATTTTCAAGACTTCTATTATTGAGTGAGTTGCACTCAACTTTCTCTCATTTCTTGCCACCTCTCCTCGATGAATATATTATTATGACTTACTAATTTTGCTTGTATACACAACTCATCCTAATATTATTATTGATACATCATTTTTGGGTTTTTTGATATGGGAGGGCAAGTTAGTTCTTGAGTTGATGGGCCTTTTTTTTTTAAGTTGATCGAATTTAATAAAATTTTCATTTATATTCTCAATCTATTGCACTCATAATACAGAAACAATTTTTAAATAAATATAAAAGAAATTAGTTTTGACGAATTTATTATTTAAATTTTTATTTTTTCCCTATATATATTAGTTCGATTCGACTTTATTTGCGACACTACTAGTTCTATAGTACTTAGAAGTGTCCATTAAATGACCAAAAAAATATAAATAAATTTGTAAAAAAATCTACATAGATTTAATAAGGTGGTTGAATAATGAGGATCCGGCCTCCACCAAATTTCAAGGATGTTTGCATGGTTGACACTTGTTCTTGTCAAATCGTAGTTGTAACGTATCCAATGATACCTACATTTATGCTGCATTTATTTTGATTTTATTTTGAATGAAGTCACTCAAGTATTGTTTTATTTAAATTTGATTCGTTTAGTATGGGGTTGAATTTCGAATATTTACTGAAAAATAATGTGATTTGGAAAGAGGACAAACAATTTTCAGGTAGCTAAAGAATATTTGTCGAGGGAAAAAAGTGAAGCTGTCTCTTTATTGTCGGTTTAAAGATGGAAAATGAGTCGGATTGTTTTGAAAAATAATTAAATTCTTCGAACATTTGAGGCACATATTTGGTGGAGTGGATTTCTTATTATACACAACGACTTAGTTTGTGATTTGTCCATATCTGATGCGCAAATATGGAAATGTTGTTATTAATAATTTGTTATTAAATAAAATTATTTATTATTTATATATATTTTATATGAAATAGAATATAATATATATAATTATTTTATTTGAATATGTCACTATATGTAACACAGATAGACATTATTGTGTAACATGTAATTTATAACTTGTTATGATGTTTTTAATCTTATATTACTGTAGGTGAATTTTCCTTCTTGTCGAGTTTGTTAAATTTTGCACTAAGTTGTAAAACAAATAAATATGTTCTTTAAGAGAAATATAAATGAAAATTTGATATAATGCATAATGTTTAGTGAGCGAAAAGCTTGGTGCCAGTGAAATTAAATGAGTTACGTTTAATACAATTTTGTCAAATATGAGGCAGCCAGGGAGGTGATAATTGGTATTTATATGCACATAAATTTGTTTAGTTTTGTTAATAATAAATAGGGTTTATTGCATTAACTATGAACACAACCCTTTACCAATTTACAAATTAACACAATTTTAAAAATTTTGCTATTAAAACACACTTTTTTTCTAATTCTTAATGACTGCTATATATGTTTGAGTTTAATTATATCTGTACAATAATGTCCTTCTCAAAAAAAAGATATATGTACAATAATGATTGGGTGTCAAAAAAAAAAAAAATTAATAATAAATATGATACCGTATACTTGAAACTAATTTTGGAAACTGAACATGTTCAATATCAATCACTTTGTACCTAAAATAATTGGAAATTCAGAAAAATACTTGGTGAAAACATAAAAAGAAAGAAGAAAAAAATGCATCTTAATTGTAAAATTCGTCATGATTTCAAATTTCAAGTATGGCACAGTTATGCAAAAGTACAATTTCAAAAGAAAAGTGAAAGAATTACAAGGGGTTTTGCTTTATAATAGAGATAAAATAATTGTTTCACTTTATTTGTTCTGGAACTATGACAAAAAAGGCCTAATATTTCATTCTATATTGTACTAATTCTTTTTTTTTAAATTTATCCCAAATTATATTCGTTATCTCAAAAGAACTTGGAATTATTTAAATTAGTAAATTTTATTATTTGTCTATTTTTTTTTTACAAAAGTGATCGAACATGTTTAGAAAACCCATTCAGCTATATTTTCGGTTAATTCACACAATTCATATGATATTTTTCCTAGTTTAACAAATTCCACCTGATACTCAGGGGATTATTTTTACGAGTAACACACTAAATATAATAATTATATTAAAACTTGATTTTTTTTTTCAAGTTGATATGATCAATTCATACGTAAACCTACTTCACCTCTAATATAGGAACAAATAGTGGACTATGAAAAAACTTATTTTTCATTAATTCAAGTTCTAAATTCTAAATTGTGTGTTCAATCATTTCTCAATACCAAAAAGTCGCCAAATGTTATAATTCTCTAATTTTCAAATATAAATATAATTCTAAATAAAATTGAAAAAAGACGAATAAAATACGTGGTAGAATTAAATATTAGGCGTCGTAATAATAACAGCTAGAATTATATATATATATATAAAATCCGAAATTGGGACCCTTGCTATATAGATTGGATTGAATTAGGCAAAACTAACACGGCAGCGCACCTAACAAACACTACTAATTATTTTAAATAATTAATCAATAAACACAAGATTGCAGTAATTGAAGCGTGCGGTCCAAGCGAAGACGCCATTACAGTTTCACTGCCCTTCTCATGTGTGCAGCTCCTAATCCCTCTGCAAAAACTCCACTCCCTTTTTCTAAAATTTCCATTTTTTTTCTTTTTATGGGATAAGAATTCAAGATTTTGTATTTTGTGTTGTGGGTTTTGTTTGTTTCTCAATTTCTTGAAGGTTCTATTTAGAAAGTTGGAGTCTTTTGATCATATTGAGATTGAGAGAGAGAGAGAGAGAGAGAGAGAATCGGATGGGAGTGAGAAAGAAAGTGGGAAGGTGATGAGGAAGAGTTTCAAAGATTCACTCAAAGCGCTTGAAGCTGATATTCAACATGCCAACACCATGTATGTTTCGCTCTTTTTTTTATCTCATCAATATTACTCTTTATTTTTTCTTGATTATTTTATAGGTGTTGGTCAGAGTTTTTCTTCCTTTACTAGGATTTTTCCAGTGGATATTTTTCGGGAAGGCAAAAATATCGATCCATGAGAACTTAGCCCAAGAGTTAGATAATTATGCAGACATTCGAATCATGGTAGACACACGTACAAAGGATTTTTTAGTATTTGTTTGATTTTGTGTATCTTCATGAGAGTTGCTTTATAATAAGCACTTATGTCGTGGATATTGTATTCAGAATATATTAATAATTGCAAAGATGATAACCTATGTGAACTGTGCAGATAGAGCAAGAAAGGGAAACCCTGGTTGAAGGGCTTTGTATGAACTTTTCGTAAAGTTTGTAATTTGGATCGTTTCTTGTGAATTTGTGGTTGCATTTAGCCCATTCCATGTCATGGTCTAATCCCACCTGTATCTTGGAGAAATGATGTTTTTCCAATTTGTTTCGTGTGAATTTTGCTCATTCTATGTTATGGCCTACTCCCACTTAATATCTCGGACAGATGATGTTTCGTTTTCAGTTGTATTACTGTGAATGTGATGCATTATAATTCATTGGAATACAGGGCATCAGATTATCCAAGGGAATATGATGGTGCTTGCCTTCAAATGAGGCTATCTTATAGCCCTTGTGCTCATATTTTTCTCTTCCTTGTTCAATGGACCGATTGCCACCTTGCCGGTGCCCTCGGCCTGATTAGGATCCTCATTTACAAGGTAGTTTTGTCGAATAGTGTTTCGTGCATTCTTTCGTTGTGGTGTTTAGTTTGCGTCCCATCAATACCAAGAAATGTTGATGAGGAGGTTGGTGATTGTAGGCTTATGAGAATGGTAAGACAACCATGTCTATTCGTGAAAGGAAAGCTACTTTAAGGGAGTTCTATGGTAAGTGAACGTGAGCATTCAAATGATTTCATATATGTTTTTGTTATATATTCAAAAAGTTTTGATTTTTCGCTTTTGGAAGATAGTTCTTGATCATATGCCTGGCATAGGAGGAGCACGAGTCATGAGTTTGATGATCAGTTACAAGACCTTTATTGTACACTTTTTCTCTAGGAGTCACGTTATACTATTTTTATTTCATTGGGACTTTTTAACTGATACGTTCTTGATTATGAATTATGATACCTTGCTTAGGAAGGGGCACGAGTCATGCGTTTGATGGTCGATTACGTGACTTCGTTGAGTAATTTTGACCTAAAAGTCATGTTTTGACTCGTTCTAGTTCTTATTTTCATAGGGGCTCCTTTAACTGTTATAACAACGTTCATATGTGTGTGATAAGTTCTTGATCAGCTAGACTTGATTGAGAAAACTCGAATGCTGATCCGTATTCGACAGGAGTGATATTCCCCTCTTTGCTGCAACTTCACAACGGCATAACTGATGCCGAGGAGAGGAAGCAGAGAGAGCTGTGTGCAGCTAAGTACACAAGAAGAGACGAGAAGGGAAAGTTGTCTGAAATCGAGATTGAGAGGGAGGAAGAATGCGGAATTTGCATGGAAATGAGCACTAAGGTTGTCCTCCCCAGCTGCAGTCATTCATTGTGTGTGAAGTGCTACCGGAACTGGTAAGAACACTTGATTTTAAATGATATGCTGCATTTACCTCGTATTCATATCTTTCTTCCGAGTTTTTAGATCATGCCATGACAAAAGAAGTAGGTTTCATCTATGTTTGGTTTGGAATTATGCATTGTGTACAATGATGATATGTTACATTTTGATTTGAGGTGGCTTATCTGCCTATACCGGCCCCCCCAAAAACCTCGTATTTCAGCCTATTACTCGACCCCTATTATTTTATTGGTTCAAATCTTGTAAAGAAGAAGTGCAAATTTGAAAACTAGGATACTTTTTTTTTTAATTCTGCTTTGTTGCTTTGTTGGGACGATTTAAAATTTGAAATACGTAATGTTCGGATGAAAGTTGATCTCGCTTTTGTTTGCTTTGGTCATTTGAAGGTCTTGCTTGGAACTTGCTTTCGCTGTAATGATTTTATCTTGTAATATTTTTATATTTGAAATGCAAAAATAAAGTTAAACCCTCGTTTGCATGATAAACTATTCACAAATTTTCAATTACAAACTATTAAAATTTTCAATTATATGACAAATTATATGGATTAATCAACTTTTTTGTTGCCAATAAAACGCTCTGTCATATAATTGAACAAAATCCATACAGTTTATCATATAATTGAAAATTCAAATAGTTTGACATGTAATTGAAAGCGAATAGTTTATCATCCAACCTTGGTTACGGTTGGGATTGTTCTATATTGAGGTCTTGATGAGTTCGTCTATATATCTTAACTCGCTGTGTAATCTGCTCCATACTTAGGCACGTTAAATCACAATCGTGTCCATTCTGTCGGGATAATCTGATGAGGATGAACTCGGGCGAGCTCTGGATATACACCAGCAATTGCGACATAACTGACTTGTCGACCATTGCGAAGGAGAATTTGAAGAGGCTGTTTGTTTACGTCGAAAAACTGCCTCTCATCGTACCCGATGCAATGGTGGTTTCTTATGATCCTCATTCTTGAAAAGGGTTTGGTGGGTGGGACTGGTGCATTTCTTGTACAGCTAGATATATATCAGGTGATTTTATTTGTGATTATATTTATACATTCAATTCCACATTTGTGACTGTATATATGGTTTGGGATCTCATCCTAGATGATAGGAAAGAAACAAACTTGCAGGATTATAGGAAATTCCAAAATTCTTTTCATCTGATGTTAAAAGCTTAGTCATGTTGTTGTTACATGTATTACAAAAGAATTTGCACCTTTTCTATCGTTTCTTTTTCTATTTATGTTTATGAGTGATGACGAAATTCTATTGTGGACACGTGGATAACATGACCGCCCGAGCAGGCAGTACATGATATTGACTCTCAATAGTAAACATTTGACTGAACTTTTATGGAGATCTTTAATGTTTGAATTTATGGAAAAAAGATTATTCCCACTTCATTATGCATTCTTACTTTTTGGTTTGAATATATTCCAGGTTTCTCATACCGATTCTTGCTTTATGTCATATGGATTAAATAGGAATAGAAAGATGTACTGAAAATCAATTAAAACTGGTAGAATCCTGTAATTTAGACTGAGATGTGTAAATTTTTTAAAAAGTATTTTGTTAGTAAAAAAAAAAACAAAATCATATATTCTATTAGAACTAGAGAATATTCTATTGAACCACACCCCATTTTTGCTTGAATAAAAAATATCATATTTTCAATATAGAGTTTTTGCAAATTTTTTCTTAGTTCCACCAAAATGTTTCTTCAAAAAGAAACAAATTTCAGCTATCCGTATCACCAAAATAACACTTGCGGTCAATTTCTATTGCTGGTTTCTATAGAATAAAAGTCCAGTATGACTTTTTTCTTTTGTTTGTATAACACCCCCACCCCCCAAAAAAAAATAATACCAATTAAATGTATATTATTTCGTAATTTCTCATACGTTTCATATGCACTGATCAAAATAGTGAATATACTTGAAGTTGCAATAGGTGGTAAAATTTTTTATAACATTTTTATATACGGTAATTAGCATGTTCAAAATATACTATTTAATGTTGGGAAAATGTGCATCTTGTGAGCAATTGAGCCAAGTTGCATCGCAAAAACAACCATCATCCACAAAGATCAGCCAAATTAACCTTCAGGAAAGGTTTCGAATATTCGAAATCCTGTTTGTGTGACAAACGTCGAGCACTCCACGAAGTCGAAATATTCGACTCCACGGCGTGCTTCACGATTGGATCATAAAATGACCAGAAGTGCATAGGGCATTGACATCGACAATGTGAAAGTGCTCTGTAGGAGCTATACAATACATAAAGCTACTTTCATTTTTGTTCCATTTTACATAGCAGAATGTAGGGTACAAGTACAAACATCATTTAACATACAAGGCCAGGATCCACAACATGAATTGGTTCAAGCCTTCGACGAGACACTAACCTCAGTCATCCTCGTCTTCATCATCATCTCCATCATCATCATCCTCTTCATCCGCCTCCTGCAGTAAAGGTATTCATATCATTAATTAGATATGGAAATCCAGTCATTGCCAATGATAAATCAGATTCAAGAATGATATATATAAAATCTTCAACCAATAATTCAAGAGCACAAAATATTTAAGCATCATAACCACACCTGTACACTCTCCTCATCGTCATGAACTTCAGATGCTGACTTCTCAGATGCATCATCACCCTCATCGGCAGAACTCTCCTAAGAATTGAAAGGCATATAAGACTTTGAAGATACAGAAAATAGTAGCATTAGCAATGAACTGGAAGCACATAGAAAAGGTGTGGTTACCTGCTGCTTCTTGTTGTAGGCATTCATAAGTTTCTCATATTCAGCCTTCTTCTTAGCAGCTTTAGCTTCGTAAGGAGCTTTTTCCTGCCAATGAGAAATGACATACAGTTACACTACACAAGGCCAAACCATGATCCTATAAGTCACAGAAATCGACAAGACATGTGATTTTGCTTTAGATGAAGTAATGCTGTCTAAATCTGTTAGATTTTTATGCAAACCACACAAGATCACTTCTCCTCCATAACTAAATAAATGTCTAAGTCAAACTACTTAATTTAAGCACACCATGACATCAGTGTCCAAAATAAGGTCATTTTGCCCAAAACAGCCGCCACATTTTCTGTTGTATCAGCCAATAAAAAATCATGTCTAACATGTACAGTTTTTACAAGTGAAAAGGACCTATGTTAATTTTCTATCTTTTCGACTTTTGAGAAACCACTGAGTTGTATGAATACTACAAAATATATTGAATAGCACTTACATCTTCAGACAAGGACTTCCACTTCTCTCCACCAGCTTTTCCAACCTACAACACACATGGGAATAACCCAGAATTCATTATTCCGGAATTTATAAACTAAAACTAGTTGTTATTAAAAACAGTAGAATAATTTCCATACTGCTGAGACGGCCTTAACATTTGGATGTTCTTTTTTGAAGGTCTTCCGGAATTCCTCACTACAACAAGAGATATTGAAACTAAGACCAACATCACATAAATATTATCATGTGACATATAGTAGCTCATACAGAAAGACAAAGAAGGCGCTTGGAGGCCTTTTGGGCTTGTTTGGGTCCTTGGTCTTTTCCTTCTTAGCCTTCCGTGGAGCTGCCTTTGGGGCAGCCTTCCTTTTCCCGACTTTCCTGAAAGGAATAAATATGCATATGGTGGACAAATCCTTTACCGATGCAAGATTATGTATAGCAGGAGTTTCACATGCAGTAACCACTGAGTCAACTACAATTTTGGTGGCATAAAGTCGAGGCAATTTATCAAGCCAATACTAACAAGATAATACTACAAGTACATAGAGATCAACCTCTCGTCAACAGGCTTCAATGTCTCTTTAGTTTCCTTTTTCGTAGCTCCTTTGCTCCTGTTGCCAGTCTTCATATCTTCAAGAAGACATTGATATATATAATTAGATGTTACATGTAAATCAATGTCGACCAAGCAAATTGTTATTACACTAGCAAATTGTCGTTACACGTTAATCTATAAAATGGGTTGAAAGATACAAGCCTGAAGTAATTAATCACATTAGGTTTGACAGAACATAATTACTTTTCTCTCGGACACAAACAGAATCAGAAGTTAATCAATCGGGTAAAATTATGAACCAGCAACGGCTAACAAAGAAGGAAAATGATCATTATTACAGATGCAGTGTAGTTAAACAATAAAGCAAGAGTAAATCAAGCTAACTGAGTAAAACAGCCAAACTAACAAAAAAAAGGTTGAGTAAAATAAAACCGGCCAAAATTAAATTCAAAATAATAAAATCCGACTGATTCCTAAAAATCAGGAAAAAAAGTCTCAGAAATTGCGGCGGCCAAAATATTTATTCAACAGCTCAAGTTAGTACAACTCAACCAAAAAAAATTGAAAAAAAAAGTTTCATCTTCAATTACAGCAGATTGATCAACAGTCACAAAAAACAAATCAAACACTAGCAAAATTGTCTAAATAATTGAGAGAGAGATAAAAAACAAACAAATCAGCTCCAAATGGAGAAGAATCGTACAGCTTGAATTTCAATAACAGACAGAATTTAAACCTAAAAAAAAGAAAGAAGATTAAGAAAATAAGCATACCTAGAAGATAAACAAGCGATCGGTGATCGGTCAATATGAGAAGAGTATCAAAGAAAGAAGAGAGAATACTACGACCCCAGCGAATGGGATAGAACGCTTACTTTGACGGGGTACCGGGCCAGCCGGTAAAGATCGCCTTAGATTTAGAGGGATAAAAAAATCCCCAACACATTCGAGGATCCAGATGATCGAGCAGTTGAGGGGCGGAACCGGGAATAGCCGGTTTGTTTGTGCGCGAAGTTATCAGCTGCATGCAATGCCAGGAGAGCTATAAATTGTAGTCAATTAAAGAACGACACGTGGAGGAGATGTTTTCTTTGGAATTTTCTTTTAAGCTGTGGATTGGGCTTATTCGTGTTGGATGGAGATTGATCGCTTTGACATGTGTTGAGTGAGAGAATAAAATAGAGTAAACAATATTATTTTCTGTTGATAATTATTTGATTTCTTTTTAAGTTTAAGTCCTTTTTGCTATAAAACAGGAAATTTCTATCTTACCTAGTCTTTTAATGTACACCCTTCTCTCTTTCATAAACGAAATGGACTAAAACACGTGGCTCATCTCACTTGTGAGGGGTAAACGATATCGGATATAGTAGCATAAAAAAATTCAATAAAAAAAAATATTCAGATCCGCTAATTTGGGATTTGTATAAATTATGCTAATCGATTATAAGATCATCTCACGAGTCTTATATGTGTTAATATCGTACATTGGCAGACCTAATTTTATGAATTAGATGAATGGCACTTCCATCCTAGTGCAAGGTATGGAATGAACAGTAGAAATAAACATAAATGTTATATAGTACGACATTCCAAATCTTTTATATCATTTTAACGAAACGAACCTGTATATAATTTAGAATCGTAACGCTCTTATGTACGATGATGTAACTCACTAGATGAATCATTCATGTTTGTATAGAAAAATTATAAATGTTGTTAGTTTTACTAAAAAATTCAAACAATCTTAGTTGTCTCATTTTAATTTAACTTATGCGCATGATATGCCACTTTATTTAGGATATTCAAATACCATTTTTATATAAAATATGAAAAAAAAAAAACTTTTACCATGCATATACAAGCCTTTGATATTAAATTTAATTCAAAAAATGTAACACTGAGATGAAGTTTAATTGAGATTATAAATCATAAATGTAACTAGTAAACATTACTTGAGATATTATAAACTGTGGTTGGAAAGTAATCCCCATTTGAGATTAGATAACCCTCAAATGATTTTAAAAAATTTTCGTTCATTTTCTTAAAAAATAAGTATGGACATGATATATCTTGATATATTAATTTGCATGATTCGAATTTAAGAATGAGAAAATATAATTATTTGAATTTTTGTTAATATTTGATAATGACTTTATCATTTTTCATAGTTAGGGAGGATTGTTGCCTTCAAGATTCAATCGAGGTTTAATTAGTTGCGTGTGATAGAGCGCATGAATTTGTAATCAAAGTTTACAAAATAATTACGGGAAGCTCATCACATTGCATTCTTTAGCACCAAAAAAGATAATTTATATTCAGATCTTGTATTTTCCAAAAGTAAAAAATATCAATCATTCAAATTGTAAAAAAAAATCTCAGATATTATCTGTTTTTTGGCTCATCCATTCCCAAACTATATCAGTCAGAAACATAACATTTCGCCAGTACCTGAAAATTATCAAAAGAAAATCACGATCAAGATCTGATAAAATCTGGGCCGTCCCTTTCCACCACACACGCCCATCCTACGTGCACCTCTCCACACCAATTAACATCTCCCAATTTCCCTCCAGATAAGAAACCAGATAAGCCCAACCTCTGACCACCGTCAGATC
>AYJT01110026.1:0-10581 GCA_001278415.1 Ocimum tenuiflorum
ATCATCATTACCACCATCAATGCTGCAAAACCCCACTCAAAATTCCATATCTCTCTGTTCCATTTTATATTTTAATGGATGACACAAAGTCCTTTCTTTTCAAAGGGTAATCATGTCTGTTTGGATGGACATGGTTTCTTCATATTAAAAACCAAATAAGAGAGACAGAGTGAGTGAAGGAACAGAATTCTTGCAAACAATTCACAAGAATGGGCAGAGAAATCATCAACTTCTTCACATTCATTTTCATGGCTGCCTTTCTACTCTCTTCAGGTTCATCTTCATCTTCATCTTCATCATCTTCCCAAATGTGTGGTGTGTGGTGTGTGTGTGTGTGTGTGTGTTTATTCTTTTGAAATCATGCATCCTTTTTTTTTGTGTGTGTGATCTGAATGGCTAAGGATTTCACATGATCTCTTGGAGTTATGAAGTTCAGTTCAAGATCTTTAGCTTTGAAATTTGATTGAATTTTTGGTTCATCTGTTTATAGTAAAAATCCATTCCTCATTTCATAATGAATAGTATAATCTTTTCATGTTTATCATGCTCTTTTTGCTCATCATCACATCTTAGTTTTTATCTGAATTTTGAATTGATGAATGCCTGTCCTGTATTTCCTTTTTGTTGGAATTCCCATCATTTCAACTGGAGATTCTTGTTTCTAAAGTTTGATACATGCAACACTATTTTCCTGTTTAATTCATCTCCTTTTTTAATGGTCAACACTATCATAGATTGCAAAAATATCCCTATTCCTAAAGTAAATATGTTAACTGGTGATCCAACCTGTCACCCAGGTGGCTGGTGATAGTCTACCACCTTGAAATGCAAGTAGTTAAGTGTATTTACGATGATCGTTAGGTCATGAGTTCAAGATCTGATGAGACAATATAGTGAATTTGATTAATTATACTATTGTATTATAGGTCTACCACATGACTTTCTTAGAATCAGTCATTCTTGATGAACAGAGCGACCACACTGTACTTATTTTTACGTATTTTTGAATTTCTTCATGATTATTCTTTTCAGGTTCAAGTATGAAATCACAAGAGCAATCCCATCATATAAAATTGAGGAGAATTTTTCAAGAATCTGCCACAATTTCCACTAGGAAAATGGACATAACAACCCCAATCACAACAGTGCCAACATCTAGCAACCCTTCAACTCCCACAATGTACAATCCAACTGATTCCAACCCTGACCAATCCCCCACCGTCATGAACCCGGCCAATCCGACGACGACACCTCTGAACACGAGATCGCCCACATCGACCGGGAGCTGGTGCATAGCCAGCTCCTCAGCCTCGCAAGCTGCAATGCAGCTTGCGTTGGACTACGCATGTGGGCATGGTGGGGCCGACTGCTCTGCCATCCAGCAAGGCGGGAGCTGCTACAGTCCCACCACGCTCCACAACCACGCCTCGTACGCCTTCAACAGCTATTATCAGAAGGATCCAATCCCTACTAGCTGCAATTTCGGTGGCACCGCAGTTACCACAAGCATTGATCCCAGTATGTGATTTTATTTTATTTTCTTTTCTGTGTGTGTTATTTTGGGGAATTTCTTTTGGTGGGTCCTGCATGTGGGACCCACTTTATTTGTGTCTTATATAGGCAGTGTTCACGCAAGCAGCATGGAAATTCCGGTTAGTTTTGTGTTGTTGATGAATCTTGGTTTTTGCAGGTTATGATGCATGCCAATATCCATCAACTAGGTGACTATTACTATCTCAGTTCACAATCTATATGCAATTTACATAATTTTTTGTCAAAAGTTTGTTTTAGACTGCCGAAATGATGTAGACGTGTGTAAATAACATACTTCCAGGACCCAAACTCAAATGGATAGGATAGGGTTGAGTCAAATGAATATGTTGATCCGTCTAAATTATTTAGGCAATCTAACGTACCTCTATTCTTTTCTTAAATAAATTGAGATGGACTGATGATCAATTAACATTTGCAGCACAAGTTCAACTCTGTTGAACATAACCAACTCGAGTGGGTCCCGGGTTTTCGGCGCCGGCCGACCGATCACTCCGGCTACTTCAGCAGCTGGTGGGCAAGGTTGTGCCCTTCATTTTCACCACATATTAGCATTTTTTATGATTGTGTTAGGTTTTTGAATGATAGAATTGGTTTATACGAGTCTTCTACATGGAATTAGACAAGCTTTTGATACAAGGATTGCAGCAGAAATTTCTTGGTTTGAGTTTTGTAATGAAAAATCAATGTAATGAAATGTACAGATGAAAATGTTAGTGCCAATCAGACTCAGTTGATGAGAATCTTGGTAGGAAAATGTGTAGAAAAGCAGAGATGAGTGTGTGTGTGTGTGTGAAAGCAAAACTGCAGTAGAATTGAAAAAGCAGAAAGAGGAAGAAGATATGGAGAGAAAAGTGGTAAAGATAAGTAAAGCAAGATTCAGGATAAGCGCCATTGATAGGGGAAATTAAGACTTCTGCAGATCAAAGATAATTATATTTCTGATTTTACTATGATTATCTTTTAAACTTTAAACACATAGAGAGATGAGCCCTTGGATTGAAAAGATTTACGGTTGAAATCTTTCGAATTGTATAATGTATAGAGAAAATATGTATTTGATTTTTAAAGATTTGATATGCTGCTCAATTAAAATAGGCATCTACGATGGACACCAAATTACAAATTTATTTTGTTTTCATTTTTTTAATCTTCCTTCCCTCTTTCAAATAATCATATCTTTTTTCTTAAAAACTGTAAACACGTTTTTCCCTCTAGAAATTCATATATACTTTTTTTTTTCATTCTTAATTTCATAATGATAATTTTTAGGGAGGAAAATGTGTTTACAGGTTTTAGAAAAAAATATGTTTATTTGGAAGATGGAAGATCAGGAAAATAAAAAAATTTATGAAAAATGATTTTGTGACTTGGAGCTCACCGTAAGTGCCCATTTTAGTTGGATAGCATATCAAATCTCTTGATTTATATACTATGCAAATATAGTTTTCATATTATGCAGTTTTGTATTTAATATCGGGAAAAGAATTATCACTTGTATGTTGTGGAAATAAGAATGAATTTGAATCTTAAGATCTTCGATGGATTGGACAAAAAAGATCTTCAATATCTTGGTGCTTTTTGGTTTTGTAATTGTGTTAAAAACACAAAACAACCAAGCACAACTTTTAATCATAACATGTTTGATTGGAAAAAAGAATATTACATAAAAATTATTTTAATACGTTATCCATTCCGATTATAAAAATAGTTTATGTATTTCAAAGCATTAGATCATTAGTTTTTAATAATATCACATTTAACAGTATCATTTTTCAATTTATTGACCACTTTCTAATTTACAAGATCATTTAAGGGTGTATTTATAAAATATGATAATAATTAATATTAATTATGATATCAAATCATATTATCACTGCCAAAAAACACTGACGTGGATCATATAATTGAGATCGAGTATTTAATTCGGGAAAAATAAAGTCAACTTAAGTAATATTTAGTGATAATGATTCTAAAAAAAATTAGTAGTGATAATGATGCATAATGATTATTGGAAAGGTCCCGCGGAACTCTATCCATAATTCCATACTTAAAAAATATCAATTTAGTCATTGCGCTTTTCGTAATGATATAGTCATTTGGATCGATGATTTCTCGGTGCAAATTCTAGCACTTGCCGAGCGGAATCGTGCTTAAGAAATAAATTTTTTCTTTAAAAAAAAATCAATTTGGTAATCCATTTTAAAGCAATATACTATGCTGTTTTTTAAATTTGAATTTATCCTTCTTATTCCTAAATACTTATTTGTTTATTTATTTATATTTTTGTCAATATAAATACACCTTTTTCAAATATATTTACAAAATACCTGCCTCGCCTCACTTTTCTTACCATGTTGCTTTGCAGGTTTATATTATCCAGAGTGCCTTTTATTTCAAGAAAGTTCGTTTAATTATTTCCTTCTTGTTTTAGATTACTCTTCTTTTTCTTTTTCAAAGTATTGATTCGAAAACTTTTCCTGCAATTCTATTTTCCGTTAGTTTTCATTTTTATTTTATCTTCTCATTTTTTTTTTTCAAAAAAGTTGGTTTTAATTTTATTATTTTTTCCTTTCCAAAGCAATATTCTAACAGAGAATATTTGAATTGAGGATCAACAACGGTGCTTTTCAGTATGTTCTTAAATGAAAGAGGAACTAAAGTTAAACATGGGAGGGGCAGCATTACTAGTCTAGGACAGTGCAAATGGACAGTTTAATTTTGAATTGAATCGAATCAACAAAATTAAAAATTAAAAATCAAACTGTTCAAACTAATTTAATAACCAAATAATATTGGTTCGGTTCGATTTTCAGTAAAATTCGAACTTCTTGTTATTTTTATTTATTATGCAATATCAATTTAATAAAAATAACAGTTGCTTTTAAACAATTAACAAACAAATTATTACGGAACACTGTAAAATTCAATAAACCTTAATCTCATACATTAAAAATCATTCCACAATCAATCAATCATTAGATTAGTGCACAAATAAATATTTTTTCTCAAACATGAAATTATATTTATAAAATATAAATTATTAATCGATCGGTCAGTTAAGTTCGAATTAAAGAGCCGCCAATGGAGTTGTCTCTCATATTTTCTATCGATGAGATACAGAAAATAATTACTATAACTCTTAACACGTATAATCGAGGAACCACGATCCTATTTATAATATGTAAATTTGTTGTTTTAATTCAGCCGCATCATAATAATTAAACTAGCCCCAAGTGTTTGTAGATTAATGGCCCACAATTTTAGGTCCAATTTTCTTAATAAATTGGACATTTATTCCAGTTAGAAGAGGATAAGAGTATCCGAGGATGTAATACTGAGACGATTTTCTGTCTTTTTTCTTGAGGAGATTTTTCGTTGGATCATCTAAATCATTTAAACAGGTTTGATTTTAAAATACAGAAAGAATATGAATTTGGATTTAGTATCCAAGGTAGGTATGGGTTTTGATCGGTAAAAATGAACTATTTAGATCCGCCTAAATCATTTAGCCGATCTAACGCAAATTTTTGCCTTTTTTCTTTGGCTTGATTGATGCAGCTTTCTTTTTCTAGAAAAAATTTAAATCCTCATATTGCAAACTGCAAAAAGTATTGTGATTATAAATTATTTATGTAATTATGAATTCAATTCCCGTCAGGTAAATAAAAAACCATTAAAATTTACAATGTGAATTTTTAAAATGGACTAGATAGGCCGATCTCATAAATTCGATATAATGCAACTTAGAATCTTAGATAAGTTGTGGATTTTGAGAGTTAAACTTGCTTCTCATCTTTAAAAAGCTCAAATTCGGTATTTACGTCCGTTATATGCTACTAGTTTGCCGATGCACAACGTTTGTTTGTATGTTGTTATTAGTAATTTATTATTAAATAAATAAATTTATTAATTATTATAAATTTTATGTGAGAAATGTAAATAACAAATTTTTTAAAAATATTTATATGAAAAATTATTAATTAATTGATTTATACTTTATATTGATTAGTGTTATTTAAGGTAAATATTTTTCGAAGGAAACTTTAGGGTATTATTTTAATATATAGATAGATTAACCGATTTGTTTCATCATTTACAAAATAATATTAATAAATCTTTACAATATACAAAAGCCTAATGTGTTCGATAAATCACCCATGTCGTTTCTGCGTTTAAATATATAGTCAAAATTTAGACGAAGTCTCCTGTTATACTGCCTAAATTATTCTGGCGGCTTTAGGTTTGGGATTTAGACCAAATATGAGTTTGAGTTTAGAATCTAAGACGAATATGAATCCGGATTGGTGAAAATGAACTAGTTAGATTTGCTAAATTATTTAAGCTGTATAACACAAGATTTTGCCCAAAACTTACTATATTTTTATTTTGCGACTGAGGTATATCCTGAAAAATAAATAAAGTGGGAAAGAAACTAAATGTTATAAAATAAGTAAGAAAAATGAACATGAAATTAATTATATACATTTGTAGAAACAGTGACTTCAATCAAAATTCTGGTCTGATGAGTGGACTTCCCCTGTCCACGTGATTTAACATGTTATGTTCCAGGGGTATAATTGACAATTCGTTATACAAGCACAAAAAAGTATATATTTATCTACAATATAAATCACTTTCAAATTTATGTCGTGCATTAATTTCAAGCTCCGTGGTTCATTTTTGTTTTATCTTGATGCTCTTTATCAAAATTGGGTGTTTTTACATATTACGACTCTTTCTAATGGAATCATCGATTCATAATTCAGGATATGAAAGATAGTTTAGTTATCGATTCAAGACTCGAAAGATGAAATTGTCGATTTAGAATCCAAAAGATTATGAAATTCTCGCTTCAATACCCGAAAGATCACATTTTTAATCCAAGTCCTCCATATTTAATTATGTTAAAAAGTAATCCAACAAAAATAACTTATCCACATCGACTATCTCGTCATTTATTTTACTTTTCAACAGTTAAAATTTCCACTAATTGTCTGGTGATGTGGTTGTGTAGTGTTTTTATTGATTTTTTTTTCTGGTACAATTAAGGAGGCTAAGCCTGAATCAAACTGATATCAATCTCAGTCGAGAAGATACGGCACCATCATAGGCAATCCAAGCTTGGACCTCGTTTGGTGGCACCTCCAATCTCTAAACTCCACACGGTACTGTGGCACTTGCACCTAGTGACGCTAAACAATCTGCAACTTGGTTTGCTTATCTGTAAACATGTTTTAACTCCACTATTCACTATCTTTGTAGTAAGTTTAGTTGAATGACTTGTTAACTTACTTGCGAACGTCGTTAAATACGATAGTCCTAAATTAATAATTTTAAAAGTTCAAAACACTGAATCAACAAACAAACATTCAAGTTTGAAATGGATAATTCTCCATTTTTATACCTAACCCCACATGTATTAGCCTCTAAACTAGTCCACCAAATCCGAACATACATATTATTATATATAAAAAAACAATGGAATAAAATGACAACCAATCACATTAAGTGTCTATAGACACGATTACAACGTGTCACGTGCCACTCACCCAAATTTATTCATGTAAAGGTTGTCACTTGACCCTCCACCCATTTATTCAACACCATTGCCCATTCCCACCATCATCAACTCCACCTAAACATGGCGGAGCGCCACCATCTCCTCCGCCCACTTCTAACCCCATCCACCACCGCCAAGTCGCCGCCTCCCGACGACCACGTGCCCAACAACCTCAACCTCATCTCATCAAATTCCGGCATCATTCTCCGGCTATTTTTGGTGGTTTTAATCGGCACAATCTCAATATGGGCCAACCACGAAGCCTCCAGAGGCTACTCCATAGCCATAATCAACGAATCCACCATCACATTGGCCGGAAAAAGATTCCAACTCTTCTATGTATCCAATGACGAAGCCACGCGTATGGTGATCAAGGCAAGTGACACCATTGAGAATTTTCTTTATCGAGATTCGAGCAGTTCAGCTAAAAAGCCCATCAAGAATGTCATTGTGAAAATGGTCGGTCATAATCTGACTGACCATGTTGTGGTCGAATCGGGCTCTAGCCACGATGAATTCGTACTTAACATAAGCCCATCAATCATGGATGGCACGAATTTCCATCGTGATATGGTTCTAGCTATACGACAAGGCGTGGCGCGATTTTGGCTATGGGATGGTCAAGGGAAAGCACCCAAGAATCTTATCAACGGTATTGTGGAATACTTGGTCAATAGTCTAGATGGTCCGTCAATATTATACACAGATGATCCCATCACTACGTGTTGGAATTCCGAAGATCGTAGAATTGTTGCAGAATTCTTGAGCTGTTGCGAGCGCCGGCGGCCGGGATTCGTCCGAAAATTGAATGAGGCGATGAAAGATGGATGGAGCGATGAGAAATTGGGTGGCGCGTTGGGTGTACCGGTTCACAAATTATGTGCAAATTCCGAGTGGTTAAGGTACAACTCTTCAAGCGTGTAGTGCCTCAAATTATTTTGTTTATTAAATATTTTTATTATTATTTTTGTTGTTTTGAGGCACAAGTGGTAGTTAGTAATTACCCACATGTGCATTTGTCGCATTCGACACACATGGCCTATTGCACCGGGAAAAAGTAAAGCAATAATATAAGGGTGAGGGCCCACTCAGGCGAGATCCAACGGTTGAGATTTGTCGTCGAATTCTGATCTTTCCGGTGTGATTTATGATGACTGGAACGATCATATCGTGTCTATCCAGAAGAAAGAGATAAATTTATGTTTGTTTTGAATTATTTTTTTATATATTTTTTGTCACGTAGAAGTTACGAGTTGGCTTTTTTTTAATTTTTATTACAATATGCGAGTACTGTTTCCATGTGAATATGTTGAAATTAAAGATATAGAAGCAGCTAGTTCATTCTTGAAGTTCAAAATACGAAAATTAATTTTATGTTTCAATATTCGTCAGTAATTTATCATATTTTTTGTTTGGCGTGTTGCACGGCAATACATGAATACTAATAATATATGAAAGGGTTTTGGGTACATGCAGAAACGGATCTAAAAAATTTTCGTTGGGGCTAAATATCTTATAATATGTAAATTTAACGACAATATCATCTTTTTCAATTCATTTGTTTTTTCTTCCTACAACTTCGAATAGATATCAATAGTTTCCTCTACAATCTTCTTCTTTGCCAATAATCGTCACTCTTCTTACTTTTTCTCTAATTTTGAAAAATACGATGAGAGATTAACATATAAATACCCAACAACTACAATGTAAAATGTTGTTATTTTTAAAGCACCCCCACGTTGTTATTTTTAAAGCACCCCCTTGTGTCCACTTGGGTACATGTACTATATATATATTTCATTTTTTGAAGACAGTGTTCTTTACTGTTATTTTGCACAAAATCTTTGATATTTCTGTTCTAATATTATAATTTTTTAAAAAATACTTTATCTTTATCCAAATTTAAAAAGAAAAAGAAATGGGGTGATCAGACTACTACAACGTTGCAGTCAATAATTTGTGTAAAATAAAAATCCACACGTATATATCCAACTGTAAGAAAATGTGTGTGTATTTAATTACGTGTAGCTTAATTAATGTAGAATTGATTGGAAGGAGTGAGAAATTCAAAATCATTATCAAACTGTTCTTTTTTTCTTTTTAAGTTTTTACGGTAACAAATTAAAAACATCATATAGAGTGGAATTAAATTGAGAGGGAGAGATGGTAGGTGCATGTAATTGAACACTCCGGATCCCCTTTACACGATGATGTTACAGATTATGTTACTCTACATGAAATTAAGATAATATATTTCCTTATTACGAATATGATCGATTTCTATTGATTTATACACATGTCAATAATACGAATAATGTAACACAATGTGTAACACAATTATGTAACAAAGGATCCGAACCGAGAATCGAATAAATAAAATTTTAAGAAATTAATTGCAACAGATATATTTTGACGCCTCAGTAATCATTGCAGTTGCATGCTAGCTCTCATGCATTTCCCTGTACACACACTGTATGAGAAAAACAGTTAGGATCAGAGATATGTTTTTTTCCAGCATTAATTATAACAACAATTTTTCTTTCCCGAGTTGTAATAAGTTCGAATTTTGGTAATAATACTTTTGATATATATCCGGAGATTTTTTTGTCCTCGTTAATAATTTCATTGTACCACTTGGACTTGTTAATGTTTGTAATACAACTGTTGTCACGGTAATTTGAGTTGTATGTTTTATTCGAACATAAAAACAGGTCATTATTTATTATTAATATGATTGTATTATAAAAAAAAATAAGACTAGGAATCGATCCGTTCTCCTACACGAGGCCACGTATAAAAGTACAACTTCATTAAATTAAACCACGTTAGGGGCCATTCTCAAAAAATAAATAAATAAAAACAACAATACAAGGGGACTTAGTCTATGTTTGTTTATATTTTTATTTTTTTTAAAAAAAATGCATTCCAAAATTTTAGAGAGGAAAATTTTCTTTAAAATACATTTTAATATTCATCTCTCTACTTTTTTTTCTCTTCAACTGGATACAAAACAAACGAACTTTTATAGAATGGACAAAATTTTATTTGGGAAAACTCATGCTAAATACCTCCCTGACCTCATAGAGACTAATCTATCTTCTTTTGAAAAGAGATGTCGTGGTTTTGTAATGTATGTATGTATGATGATGTACTTAGTGGACCTGACTCGTCGAGCAATATGGGTCAGTTGTTTTGATAAAATGGGAAGGATGTTAAGTAGTTCTTAGTTGAACCCGTACATTAAACGTAAATTCTATGAACTTGTAAGAAAATAAATGCAAATATAATAATGTCTCCTTTGATTCCCAAAAGTTAGGGCATTGTAGTTTGTCTAATTCGATGTTGTGTTACAAACTTACGCGGCTGCGTATGTGAACTATTCATTCACCTCACACACTTTATACCCTAATTACTTCATGTAAAGTTGTCCACCTAAAAATTTTTCATTGTTTTAATATATATATATA
>AYJT01110046.1:0-19106 GCA_001278415.1 Ocimum tenuiflorum
GGCGGCGGCGTTGGCATTGTGTTCATATTTGAGTGAGTGAGAATGTGAGGAGCAAAGCAAAGAAAGCTACAAAATTTTGAAGTTCAAAATTGTGTTGTTTGTTAATGGAGGCCAGATGGATTTTTAAAAGTGTAGGTGGTGATGTGGGGCCAACCACATGGAATAATATTTTTCTTTTTTTTGAAATGGAATCAAATTTTATTTGTTGAATGTAGCAAGTAGAGTTTATTGGGTGCTGCAAAATCGAGACGAGTTCTGCACAACTTCTATTGATGAGTTTCATTTAATTCTATAAGGCCAAATTATGCATTATATCATTGGATCTACACTTTGAATTTTCCACCAAAAATAAAAGAAATGTGAGTGGTAATGAGCCAAGAAATTAGAGTTGTGATATAATTAATTGGGGAAATTTATACCGCACCAAAGTTTGTAGTGTCCACCCCTCTCAAATTAGAGTGTGACCTTTAGAGAGCTAAAAAAATTCCATACTTTGGACGGAGAGTGATTTTTGATTTTAGTACGATCGATACGAAACTGATCATAAATTTCATGCATGTTATAGATCCCACCCCATGTGAGAAGATTGGGTACTATCCACGCACCCATTATAGAATTTTCCAATTAATTGTCAGTGTGTTGTTAGAGATATATACGATTGATGGGAGATGAGAATTTTGATATATTGTATTATATTTTTCCTTTATGTATTTATGGTGTTTTAGCGATTCGAAAAAATTTATTTGCACGCAATTAACTGCTTCTTGATTGTTGTATTGCGATAAAGAGCAAAGAATTAGTATGTTGATGCAATTGATAATGCAAGAGATATCAAATATAAAATATAGTTCGGTTTTTGTAAATATAGATGAAAAGTGTACACAAGAATATATTTTGCATTATTTGAAAATGAATAGTAGCTATCGTACTAGATAGTTGATAAGATATTTGTACAATAGTTCGAATTTTTGTGCAAATATCTTTTTGGCCAGGTTTCATAAATATGCTAGCTAGCCAGGCTAGCTATCAATTAAGTATGTAAAGATATAAACTAATGATTGATTTAGAATGAGATTCCTATTTGAAAGTTTTTTTTTTTAAAGGGAGATTGTTATTTGAAAGTTAAAAGGTTAATATGTATATGATTCTTTTTATTTATTTATTTATTGCATAAATTAATAGGCCATTCGGGAAGAACTGTTTAATCAGAAACTTTATATAAAAATAATTAAAGGGAAAGGAAAAACTATATTTACGGACTCTAAAGTTTATTTTGAAAATTATAAAACGTTCTGTCCTTTCAGTTAGATTAATCTAGTAGCTGACCTTTAGATTTTAGAACTTGTGTAAGATCTTACCTCGGAGCAGAACTCCTGTACATAAAAAATGATTATTTTTCTCTAGAATTTTTTCTAAATGTCCTGGAAGCATTACATCCTCATTTAAACAACATTCTTTGGAAAGAAATCCCAAACAATTTATTCTTCATCATTGTTGAATTGTTAAAATAAGAGGCTAAAATTCTTTACACATTCGGAGTTCATCGTTAAATTGATGAGAAAGCCAACTAGTGCTTAGAATTTTGAGGATTGCAGTGTAACCATGCACGAAAGAAAAAAGTTGCCATTCAATATCTTTTTAAAAAATTGGCGTTGTTTGAAGATACTGCCTCCACCAATTTTTTCATGTTAGTAAAAACTTATCAATAAAAAATTAATACATATACAACTCAAACTATTCAATATCATTTTTCAAGCACCGATGATTTGTTAGAATGTTATACTTGATACAGGTTTAGAACCAAGTTGGTAAATATAATTCAAAATGTTTAAATATTTTTAATTTAGATATTATAAAGGCAATATTTTGTCAAAAATATTCAAAGTTTTTGGCGGGAATACAATAATAAAACATATTTGTGTGTGTATATTTGGTTTTCTTATCTTGGTTTAGTTTGTGGACCATAGTGTTTATCTTTTCAACTGCAAAAGCACCCTTGGAAATATGGGGAGCATAGCATGATGCTGTTGGTATGCTCCTGGACTTGTCACTGTTCATTTTGTCCATCTCTCCCCAAAATTCCTTTTTCTTTTTCTTTTTCTTTTTCTCAATTTTTTTCCAAACTGAAACTACAGTTTGAATTCAAATGCTTCATTGCTCAATTTTGGCCTTTAGAGGGTCTTTTTCATTATATTATTAATAATACTGTTCATTTTTTTATGATCATTGTGTTAATTGGGAATATTTTCAATATGTATATATTCTCAGAAAGAGGAAAAAATAAATATTGGAGAATTTGTAAATTTGTCACAACTGGTAACCCAAAGTTAATTTAGTACTTTCCGAACTCAATGTAGAATGATATTTAAACTAAATCAATTCATGAAGTTTTTTAACTAAAGAGTTATATTGTCATATAGAAATAAATTAGCATAATAGGTCCATATTAGAAACAGAAAAAAAATATATAAAGAAAAAGAAAGCTCGAGACACATTACATACAAATATACTTGTCTCGAGACCATGCATGTAACATCGTTGACAAATATTCTTGTCTCAAGACTTGAATCTTCGTGTCCCGTTATCAAATACATGTAGTCAGTATATTTTATTTTCTCGAATATATAAAATGATAATAAATTTTTTTTGTTGGCCCAGCAAAATATATTAATATCATAATTTAATAACCGGCATTCCCATATTTATTTGGGGGTGGGGTTGTGAACTAACATCACACATACCTATTCAATTTTTAACTACTTTATGAATAGCCCATATCCTTTACCATCCATGAAACTAGAAATTTTGGGTGGACCACATCCTCACAAATTTATAATTTGTATGGATCTCGAAACAAAATTTCATATAGAATTTAAAGGACTTCAACTTAATAAGTTTTGTGTTGAGATCATCAAGATTAGTTTATCCAGATATCTATTTTAGTTATTTATAATGATATGGCAGTTCATTAGTAGCTTAGACAGTTCAAATTTGATTTCATAAGTTCCTTATTGGATTAGGATTTTTTAATGTTTATAGTTTGGTTGAGATCTCATGTTAGACGATGGTGTTACAGTGTCCGAATGATTGACATGTGTACTAATTAATGGAAATAAATCCTAATAAGATATTTCTTTATTAAGAATATGATTTATTTGCATTGAATAATACACGTGTCAATTCTCTAAACAGTGTAACATAATGTGTACCACCATCGTATAAGAGGGATCTCAATTTATAGTTGATGCTTGTTCTATTTTGTAAATATCTATTTTAGTATTCTTCTCAAAAAATTACAATATCTATTTTAGTAACCGTCATGGGATATGTCATACATGTTCAAAACAATGACGTTCGAACTCTAAAAACGAGACTATATCATATTGAAACAAGTTTGTCTCATTAATCATATATATGTGACCCATAAAAAAGAACCATTATTTAGTGTAGCTAATTAAAAACATTATTTGTAATAAATAGGAACAACATTTTCGATCAAGGTTTCTTAGCACGTTGATAGAAAGCGTTTGTATTTATAGAACTCTCTAGACTTTTTTTTTAAAAAAATCATCCACATTTATTTAGCAAATATTATTTTATCAGTTACAAATGATACTTTTACTTATAACAGGTAGCTTTCTCGATACATGTAAGAAATGTGAACATCATAAGAAAATTTAAATATATATATATATAACCTAATTTGGTTTTGAAATTCAGGGTAGCACTATTTCAAATAGTGCAGAATATTTTCACATGTGACAGATAAATCAGGGTATTAGCAACAAACAATGTTTTACATATGCATATATTTATTTAGTTAGTTAATGTGGAAATATATCTCTCTCTATGCATAATTGATCTTGTGTTAAGAAGAGTAATTGTCTTTTTAAATATAATTGACAGATGGTTGAGATTTTTTTTTTTAAATATCTTATTCTTCTCATTTTGTAAATTATGCTTTTCTTATTGTATTCTTGTAAGTGTTAATTTATAATCAAACAGTAATACGTGTCGTTTCGCACATGATATAATAAATCGTTTATTAGTGTATTGTTACATATAATGCACAATTTATTATATAATAATGCAATTAACATAATATTGAACAACTCAGCACATAATATATTTTAATATATAAAAGTAGGGTAAGACACAATCACAAGATACTGTGATCGAAAATAGAGTTACAATATCCTTTTAATATAGCGAAAGACACTTGTAATAAATTGAAATCAAACTTGGATTGACTACAGTCAAAATCTGTTATCGCTCTAATGCACTCCTCTATATGTGATTGTGTATCCCAAAAGATCTGTTAAAGTAGCACGTGTACAATGCACTAGCTCACCCATCTTTCAATAATAAAAACAGAAACAAATTAATGTATTTCGATATATACCAGTACCCATAGTCAATTTGAGATAACCCCCCTTCACCCACCCTCCATTACTTTTGTTTTGTTTTATTTAATTACATACATATGTCAAATGATGGCCATTTTTCTTTTTTTCGATACATGGAAAACTCAATAAATTAAAAGAATAAAAAAAGAGAATAAATATATAAATAAGAAAAGATGGGGACTAATTCTAATTTGGCATTTGGACTGTTTCAACTGCAGAACTCTCAATATTGACATAGAATTTCTTTTGGGTGTAAATTCTTGGTAACGAAAAAGAGTCATTATTTCAAAGTGATCATGTGTTGTCCTGAATTTATAAATATAGTTAGGCAATTAATGCTGCCCATAAAAGAAAAAGATTCCCTAGCAAAAGTTTGTGATAAATAGAGTGCCATCTCATTTATTTTCAACCTTTGAGAGATGTAAAATTAAATGAATGTATGAGAGTTTGGAGTTTAATAATAAAGAATTAAGGTATTTTAATAGTAACAAAATATACGACGGTTCCTATGTAAAGTGAGAGGTTTCGGGTCCACACCCATGCTTCATTTCTTGTAAAGAAGAAAAAGTATCGAGTGTCTAACACTTCAGAGTGCAGTGGTAAAACTTTACGTGAGTTTATTTAATATTGTACTTTAGTTCAAAAACAAAAAGTATTCAGTGTTGTTTTTTAAGGGTTAATGCGGTTTAGACTTGTGTAGATCTTCATTGATTAGGTGGACATAACTCGCTTTGAAATTACCACTCAAATTACACATATACAACGTTGTTATACGTATAAATATCATTTTCTATATGTAAGACCTAATTTTTATACTAATTTTAATATACAATAAATATCACATGCTATATATGATTGTCTCATCTATTTATATAATAAAGCCAAGTAGTTTATTACTATTTATTTGAAGAAAAAATTCCCTCCAAATTTCATTATATTTTACTTTATCTTTATGTAAATTGCTTTTTTTTTTTAAAAAAAAGAAGATGTGAGAGATCGATTATGTATTTTTAAAACTCCTAAGTTATTAAGTACTTTTAATAATTTTAAATGTTGCCTCTCAATGTATATTATTAATTGATAAGCATATTGAGATAACAATGAATATAAATGTGATTAAATATGAAAATAAATATGTTTTATTGTACAAAATTGTTATTAATCAACAAATAACACACACATATATATGTACCTAAAACAAAGCAAAAAGTAAATACATAATTCGGATGACTAATAAATTACCTACTTGAAATCTATATTATAATTCTTTTGTGAGTCTAATCTTATATTAAATGGATTAAAAGTTTTCTATGATGTATCATTTATAATGAGTAATAAAATTGTAATATATTTTTGAAAAATTACTATACAATGATCCAAAAACAAATATGATTTTGCTACTTTTACATGGATAATAGAAAATATAACAATAACATCAATAATAATTATTTATTTTAAATTTTTATTTTTAATACATCTTATTTGAATCTATATACGTATAATATAAAATAATAAAATTACATTGAATTAATGTCACTCCCCTTGAAAAAATCATCACATCTTTATATATTTCATTTTATTTAAAATTTATTGTAGCCATTGTTTTCTTTAGAAATGCAAGCATAATTTTCTTTTTACATGATTTAGTTCAGCTAAATTTTAAATCAAAGTTCAATAATTTTGTTTTAATAACTCATTTTAACAAGTTTGTAGATGTATTTGATGTATAGATAACAAATCATCGTATAATTATACTAATATTTTTAATGATTAATGTCAAATATATACAAGTATATAATTTTTTTTTAATTATATTACATATAAAGAGAGTTATGAAGTATTGATCCTTACGATGCATAGTTATAAAATCATATTATAAATAAAAAATTATTAAATATTGGCCCGCGTGATGCGGGGGTGTAAAACTAGTTTATTGTGAAAGAAAATATTGTTATACTTTAGAATTCATTATTGTGGTAAAATGTTTTATTCATTAAACACAAATTATACCTCGATAATTGCGAAATATTATCACCACTTCTCTATTTACCATTTGTATTCGAATTTGTCACATCAACTATGGTCCAATCAAATATTAAATCCTATGCACCAACTGAGTACAGAAAATGATATTTTCCTTATACATAACGGCTCAAATCAAATACCGAGCGTGGAAAAAAATAACGCGTGGCCAGTGATGGAGCCAATAGTCCGAACAATCTATAATACATAAAGTTTTAAATACAAATGATGACAATATTATCTTAGAATGTAATTATTAATGTAAATCATGATCGTAATTTCTTATTGAAATTATATTTTATCACTTACTTTCTTTTTTTCTGAAATGGGTATAAATTTCAAAGCAAAATGGCGACATTATCTGACAAAGTTGGTTGCATAGTTTTGCTGCGACATTTTAGGGGGCTCTCTAGATCTTCCTGCAACAATGTAATAGTAGACAAATATTTGCACAAGTGGAAGTTTTAATTTTTTTTTCTGTTTATCTTTATCACTCTTTTTCACTTTTAGAATAATTTCTTCTTGGTGGTATAGGTGTAATCAATCTATCATTGATTTCTATGAGAATCGATAAATTCACAAAGAAAACGAGAGAGTAGGGGAAACCCTAGATAATAATTTTAATAGAAATGTTCACCTCTCCAAAACTGAATCATCTGCTATACAAAATTGTATTAAAATACCGCACACGTAAAGCTTTCATTTCTTCCGGTTGTAAGAGTAATGAACTGATCACACAATCTTCTATTTCCTGAATTAGTAAGTTTGCATGTGATACATTGTAAAATACAATTTCATAGAAGGTGATTTGAATGACAACTCCCTATCAGTAAGAAACCACATACTTATACTAGGTGATATAAGAACCAATACAATAAGTTAAAGGGATCGAAATTAATTAACTTAGACCAATCATAACACGATATATGAGATGAAATTTGCTCAAATAAGCTATTAAAGCTTCACATTATCCTTCTCGAGTACTAAATCTTATTTATTCAGACTAACTGATCAACACAAGAGAAGCAAATCCTGCCCTAGAAATATTATACACTACAGACAATATGAATTCTAAAAAAGATTACATTCTAGAAAGTAAAACATAAATATTAGAAACTAGAAATTATCCTCATGTAAAAATAATTAAAGGAAGTGGGATTCTATACTAATTAGTACTCATTTCCATTTTTATCAATTGTACTGGTATGCTAAATGACCTAGAAATTTATGTGAATTTGATACTTTATATACGAGTATAATGTATGAATGTGTAGTAATATTGACTATAATAACGAATAATATGGATGCAGAATTTCCCATTGACAAAAAAGGACAAACAAAAGAAAATGGAGACAGCTAGTAAAGAGTATATAATCATGGAGTGATTGGCGCTGCCTCTATAATTACATTTTCAGAAGGGCATAATGAGGAATTCCCAAGTGCAAACTCCCGCTGATTATGATACATAGGAGCAAGTGGCCCCCACTCATCTCCAATTTAGATAATCAACATACGATGGATGGGTCGTACGATTACGAACGTAAAAGTTGTTGAAAGTTATCTATGATATATTTTATCAATCGAAAGAGTTCGATAATAAGGTTACCATCACAAATCCTATGATGGAAGCTAATAAGGGAATTTTCAATTTGTCGTGGGATCGACCAAACTTGCTGGCATGAATGTGAAGCCGCTCCTAGTGTATTTAGAATATGATCCGGCTTTCAAGCGGTCAATTCATTGGATCATCACGAAAAAATCGATAACGTGTTTAATTTTTGTTATAGTTGTGAAATTTGTAGATGAAAAGTAGTAGATCTTCCACTTTTTTATTATTTAAGTATATTAGACTGGTTTCATGTGAAGGGTCCGGTCGGCCTAACCTAGACCAAGTTTGACTGTTTTTTCCTTTCTTTTTAATATTATTTGGTATGGTGTGTTTTTATTAATTTTTTTAAATGTAGTTTTATTGAATCCGGTAACTACACGAGCTTCTAATTGGGTTCTCTAGTCTCTACATTTGATTATATTATGATATTTGTAGTAATGTGATCACTATTTAAATATCATACTTGATTATTGAAAAGAACCGAAAGGTTGATTGATTAAAATGATAACACTGAACTGGCATGGATGAATTGGCAATGATTATGGCATGGATGAATTGGCATTGAGAGCTTCAATTGCACAAATGGTGAAAGAGAAAAACTATACTTGCAATTATAGTCATAGATACAGATAGATTTATTATTTCTAATCCGATATATGAGGGTCGAAATTTGTACTCATACCTATTCCCTTTATTAAATAAAAAGGTACTAATGTTGATGCTAATGGTGGTAATAGTAAGAAATGTAACTTTTAATCACACATTATTATATCTGAGTGTTTCATGCAAAAATATAAAATGTATGAATCTACATGATATTTTTTATTGAATTTGACATTAATTATATGTGACTAAAGATTTTAGCTGTCCTTTTGCTTTTTAAACGAACTAATTATTTTCTCTAAAAAAATGAACTACTTATTATTTTCTTTTAATTCTTTTAGGTCTATGTTGCATTTTAAAAGCAAATATTCTTGAAGAAAATAAATTCACAACCAATATTTAGCCACACAAATTAATAGTTGTTGTTGTTATTATTATTCCTGCTGCTACTAATCTTACAATTATTTCTCTTTTTTTTTTTTGCACGATATTGTTGGAAAATTTTGTTAACTACACGTGTGCATACATGATAGACATTACTCATTATTATTAAAATATTTTTGTGAATTAACTGAAATTACACCTGTCTACATCCACTTTGATTTCGTCGAGTTAGATAATTTTTTGAGTTGATCAAATCAAGGAATTACTTAAATGGCCATCTGTTTGGAATATGAAATCAGGCATGATTAATTTCTTGGCACTGAGATATTACAGAAAGTTCCTAAAATAATATTAAAGAATATTGTAGGGGCACATATTATGAGGGGGCTGCATTATAAGCCGACGACGGAATTGCAGATGGGGGTACAGATTTGTGCATTAGTATCTGGATTTTATTCTGGTAATAACTGGACTTAGATGAAATATATTTTTTTTATATATATTTTTTGTCTTATGAATGCATTTATTTTACACACGTGAAAATCATTAACAGATACATGTATATTTGGTAAAATATGTTTTCTACATGTAGAGAGAGTGTAATCCCATATCGGATCATCAATCATAAAATGGTTTCATTGTTGCAGATGTGCAATCAAAATTAAATTGGGAACATTATGGGCTGCAATGCATGACCGAAAATTTCAAATTTGAGTCACAACTAGTATGTTCATTTTCAAGCTAAACATCCCATCGAACACCTTGTGTCATCCTAGTGTTTGTAGTCAATAAAACATAATCTCGATTTCAATTTTTCTTCCGAACTCATCGAGATAAATTCCATCCACAACATGCAAGTGTCATGGCCTTCATCCTTTGGGAACCCGATCGATGGATCCCATCTCATGCCTTTTCAAGGCTTTTAATGGACAACTAATTTCACCCCATCATGGACTCATAGGGAAACGACTTGAGCATCCAAACAGTTGCCGCCTTTGTTGTTCAACTGTCTTCGATGCTCGATATTTTCTCGGCACTTTTCACATGGTGTCGTCTCTTCTTCCACTAGATACGTCACAAGCACCATTTTCCATGACTTTTCACCAAATGTTTGGCACCCCATGACAAAAGGATGCTATGTTCAGGATACTGATTTATGATCTCGAGTCTTTCCTATTTCTTGTGGTGATTTTCTATGAATTTGGCAGCAAAGATATAACACAGGAGAGAACTTTGGTGAAATGGAAGTATTATAGAAATATAATCACAAAAATCTCCAGATTCCACCGTACAATATAGGCCTAAATCTCAACGAGAAGGAAAAACTAGTTCAGTTATAAAATTTTTGTCGTCGTGCTCCATTTCCTCCGCATCCTCAAACCGCCGATCATTTATCTGAAGCTGCATTACAAAAAGAGAAACTGCATAAATTCTTCGATCTGCAGCTACACATCACGTGTGACATACTGAAGCGCGATGCATGAGAAAACAGAGAAATGGCTAGCTAGTAGCTAGCTTGCACAGTTTAATCAAGGTCGACAAAATACTACATTTCCAATATGACTCACAGCTTCATATCTGCACATTCTGAATGAAAGAGTTGAGTTTCAAAGCATTTCCTAGAACCAGGAACTACATGCATACATACCTGCACCACCGAATGAGCCAAGTCGAAATTCCCATTAGCACCAATCGGATGAGTTGGATTGTGTTGGAAGAAGCATTCAGAATCATCCTCGCCTGATCAGTCAACAGAGAAACGAAAGGGACCATTAGAACACAGAAAAACAGTTGTAATAAAGGGAAATCTGGACTCCAGATTTAAGCTATACCAGCTTCATCGTGTTCTAGTTGATCAGCACTGATAATCCAGTTATGCTCGATTTCTTCCTCTGCAGGACGGATAACCAAGGTGTTAGTATCTGAAAAACAAAATCGGGGATATTATATACATTTGTAGAGGAGATCAACACCACCTTCTATTGGATCAGGGTTTAGCTCAGCACATTCACAAAATGTTGCGAACAATGTATCCACTGCAAGAAATCAATGAGAAAATTCTCATTAAAAAACTGAATATACATCTACACAATGACAGAAGAGCTTTAAAGAATTAAACAAAAAAGAATGGCAAATGCGTACATTGATTAGGATCTGAAGGCACGAGTCTCATCTCAGTTATCTTGGATAGGTTTGGCATATTATCACTCTCAGAATCTGAATCTTCTAATTCATCTTCCTCGGACCCAGTCTCGATCTTGAAAAGAAAAGGATTACAATCAGTATAGTCAGATCATTGCAAAATAATACCAAATATCTATCAGCACTTGGACTCAGGGACAAGATGAATGGATTTCAACACACCCAAATTAAAGAGGTTTTCCAAATCCACCCAAATCACTGAAAATCTAGTTCAAAATGAAACTAAAGGATGTGATTTCAAATCAACAAAATTCCACACAAGCGCAAATGGATTTTTCAAGTGAATTTAAATATATCCTCAGATCCTTCAACATAGGCACAACCTAAAGGTTAGGCAATGAAGATACCGGCGCATAAAGACATCATTTCACATCTATTTTCTGTTACAAGCAAATCATTGTGAAAATTGCCACCCCTTCTCTAATCTCTACCATGTCTGTCTGACAAACTGAAAATTTATGCAATAGTAGTAGAAAACTACATTTTCGCCTCCTCATTCAACAATTTCATCTTGCCTTTCAAACCAAACTATTTGCTATCTATTAAAGATGCCTATTGCCTCCACAAAAACTTTAAAACTAAAAAAAAAATACTAAACTTGTTGAACAGTCTCCCCAAAACTGAGGATCATACCTTCACAATTCAGCTAGTTTCAAAGGAGTGAAAAGCATTTGTCGACAAGTTTTCAGCAACTGAAAATTTGACAAGAAGAACTAGATATGACCAACCATACGCAATCCAGTATCAAAGACACAAACCTCAATCAAATCAATTGAACAAGATAAGTGAAAACCGGACACGTAATAAAGTCATCGTTCAAAAATATAACTCAGTCTCTACTCACAAAGAAAAATTCAAAATTTAATCTAACACGAGTTGGAAAATCAACTAAGGATGAACAACCTGAGCATAAATACAAGGAGAAGGGTAAGCCTCGGGATCTCTGGACACAGCGTGGAGCGACACCGAGATGAAGTCGAAGGCGTAGCCTTTCGTCCTCTCCGAATCACTCAACCACACCACTTGCCTTTCCATGCAAAGTTGAAAACAGTCAATCACACCGGAAAAGCAAGAAATGTAAGCATGTAAAATGGGAAGAGAAGCTCCTAAAGCACCTGTTGGTGATGTAGAGAGTGCCAAGGGATTCCGGCCTACGGCGGCGGCTGCCGAGGACGATTGAGACGTGAGGCTGAATGAGCATCAGCTCCTCGCCATTGGCGGTGTCGAGGACTGGTAGTCCGACGCCGTCACCGGTCCTTTCCGTCACCGAGCGAATCCTGGAGGCCATTTCCGGTGGGATTTTTGGAGATATAATATATGATGGGGGTTGGAGAGGTTTATGAAATGGAAAATTTTAGGAGTTAGGGTTTTGAATTAACTATGAAAAATGAAGGCCAAAATCTTGAGCGACACGTTACCATTACCCACTCAGTGTACATTGGTGTCTGAAATACTCGATTACATTATAAACAATTCAACTTCTTTGAACTGGATTATTAACTGGAGTTTTCGAATTCTCAGTTACATTACATTATAAATTATGTAAACATGGTTCACATAGGACCCTAGCTTTTGTATGATGAAGAAAAATTCATTGTATTTTCAAGTCGCCGTTTAAAATCAAATTACGATATAAATTTCTAAATTGACAAATCCCACCAACACAATTACTTTTCTCACACTATATAATAAATTTGGTCGTATGCATGTACACCATAATTTGTGATACAACTGGAAATTTGAATAACTTATATTATTGAAAAAAACTTGAAAATTCAAAGAGAATACATATTTCGCAATGTAATTGAATATTTGGCCCAAATAAAATATATATTGATTAAAACTCAAATCATAATTTGTTTAGAACATGATAAACAAAAATTCCTTAATCAAGTATAATGTTTAGCAAAACAATTTAACTATTATACAAAAAAGTTTAACTAATATATCAATGAAGGAAAAAGTAATAAATCTCCATCGCATTAAAACGTTCTACATACTCGCACAATTATATAATCCAACTCCAATTTGTTCTATATCATCTTTACGTCTTGTATGATTTCTAAATATATACATAATACGATGGTAATGAAATTAAAAAGGAAAAATAAATAAATTCAATGATTTGGGCCTAATGTAAATTGGAGCAGCCCAATAATGATCTCAAATGTAATGGGCCGATTTTCAATTATTTCATATAGAAAACCCTAGTCGTCATCGTCTTCTTCATCCGACCTTAGTGGCCACAATAGAACTTCGGAGGTAAACACAGAGCTCGTCACCGCCGCCGCCATGGGTCGTATGCACAGTCGCGGGTAATGTTTCTATTTTTTCATTCATAATCTTTCTATTTTTCTTTCGCTTTTTCAGTCGTTTATTGTCTATGAATTAATTTCGATTTTCCGCTGCCGTGTTTCAGGAAGGGTATTTCAGCTTCAGCCCTCCCCTACAAGAGAACTCCACCTAGCTGGCTCAAAATCTCCGCTCAAGATGTAATCTCTCTCTCTCTCTCTCTCTCTCTCTCTCTCAAGTATTCGAACACCTTATGTCAGCTAGACTGCGTTCATTTACTTATTTTTTTTTTCGATTTTCAAGGTTGATGAAAATATCTGCAAGTTTGCGAAGAAGGGGATGACTCCGTCGCAAATCGGTGTGATTCTTCGTGATTCTCACGGCATTGCACAGGTGAAGAGCGTTACTGGGAGCAAGATTCTTCGCATTCTCAAGGCTCATGGTATGCCGCTATGCATCCCAATATAAGTTCTCTAGATCGAGAAAGATTTCTGTTTGATAGAACAGGGCCTTCAGATATCATATTGATTTTTTTTCATTCAGTTTTCTGTTTCAAAATGGGGTGAATTGTTACTGAGTTTTCGATGGTTGTTAATACGAAGGTTAAACCTTTTTATTATTACTTTTCACTATTTTGTGTTTCATCAGAGCTTAAGCTTTCCGGATTGGAACTAGGGTCATTATTAAATAGGACCCGCACATGTTATGTTACTTTTTTCCTCTCTAGTTCTCTGTTTCAAAATGTGATGCGTCATTATTGAGTTTTCGATGGTTGTTAATGCACAGATTGCACCTTTCTATAATTTTTTTCAGTATATTTATGTTTCATAACGAGTTTAAGTTTTCTGGATTGGAATTGTGGTTCTTATGATTGATTTTTATTATTAAATAGGGCTTGCACCTGAGATTCCAGAAGATTTATACCACTTGATCAAGAAAGCAGTGGCGATTAGGAAGCATTTGGAGAGGAACAGGAAGGATAAGGACTCCAAGTTCAGGTTGATTTTGGTTGAGAGCAGGATTCACCGTCTCGCTCGTTACTACAAGAAGACGAAGAAGCTGCCACCCGTCTGGAAATAGTATATCTCTTGCTCTATATTTCTTATATACATTGTGTCTGATTTTATGCAGCTTAATGTGTTTTATGTAGGAGTGTCTAGTCCATTTGTTTGCCTTGCACTATTTTATTGAATGCTGTTTTCCAATCTCTAAGATGAGAAGTGTGGAAGTTTTCTTCTCTTGGTTATATAATAGGAGGCTACCTTTCATTCTCAATTCCAGTTGTCCCACATAGTGTTTTCATCTCAATCGGATTTTGTCTGTAATATTTAATGATATTTGGAAAGGGATATGCGTGGTTTGTTTAGTAACCATAGTTTCATGCGAGTGCAAGAATGAATACAAGATTGTGTTAGTCTTGACTGAAGCTTTCTTTATGAAGGATTTGCAACGATACTTTATTACATTCATATTTTGAGGCCCGAGCGAGTTTCCATGTCTATTTTCGCAAGCATCAAGGATATGTTATTTGAAATATGATGTTATATGTCTCGTGTATGTGTCATGAATTCATTTGCATCATCTTGATGAATCTTTGTTTTGGGGCAGTGAGTCGACAACTGCAAGCACCCTTGTGGCCTAGGCGGGGGGATTTTGCCTGCAGAAGATTTTGGGGTGAGCATGGAGATACCACAATCTCTGCCAAGCCAAGTCGTGGGCAAATCATGAATTTTGGCAAGGAACTTTTTTCTTATCAAGAATTTTGTTCTTTTCATTTGACAATATTGCGTAGATGTTGATGACGTTTCTGGATATCACAGTTTTTCCTCCTTTGATTGATTTCCTTTTAATTATCAAGTGTTTTCTCATTTCACTCGTGCAGTTCATGAAGATGCTTTTGGTGTCTAATTTAATGTGTTATATTAGTACAATAAGCTTGTAAACTTGCGGAAGTAGAATTTTGTAACTTTTAAAAATTCGCTTTTAGAAAATCTTTCAATTTTGTTTTAAATCAGCTGTTTATTTCGCGTTGGTTCAAAAGTTTCTCATCGAGTCGATTTTAATATCTAAATATAAAATTAATTGCTAATATTCGGAGCCAAGATTGTTGATAAGGCAAAGAAGAGGAAGATGACTAATTGGTTGAATGAAAATTTATACTATCAAAACTCATTGAAGATTGTGGTGCGAAATTTGGATGATACCTATGTCGAAATTCAGTATAGTGACGAGCATTTCTTAAATTTGAGAGCGATTTAACAAGTGCCCTAAGAAATGAATAGAACTCTCGCTCATCTCCATCTCCCAACAATGAAATTAAAACACTCATAAACCGCTATACACATTGTTCAGCAAACACTAGGAATTGTCCGTAGCCAAGAACTCATGCTGAATGTCACGGGGTACAAAACATTCAAAACGAGAAGAGTTGACGTCGAAAACAGAAAAATGAAGGAATAAAGATGCACACAGCAGATCATAGGAAGATACGACTTTCCTGCTTCTGAGTCGAGGCACAACACAACCATCAGAATGTCAATCACCTGCACAGTCAAAAGTATGGAGTGTCACGAACAATACAAGATTCATAAACTATTAGCAATTAAAAAACGCATTAAATGTGTTGGATGCAAACAAAAGCATTGATAGTTACACTGAGAAGTAGAAGACATGAGCTGATACATGAGTGGTACTTTTAGCTGCCATTATCGATTACGGATCACAATTCTGCAGCAAGTAAAATGGCCATAGGGCTAAAATACGGATTGGCTCCAAGGGTGCCTTGATTTTGAAGTAGAATATCATGTTAAGAATGGGGTGCCTCGACTCGAGTAATGAGCCTGAATTTGGGTTTTTGGGGCCGGTTAGGGGTTTCCTAGCCTGATATTTCTGGAACTAATAAATACCAATTTTCCTTTCTTGCTTTTGTATCTGATGGCTACCTAACATAATACTACAGTGAAGAAAACATCCATGACCATGTAATAGAAATACTTAAAGTAAGAACCGAGAAATGCATAACTGTCATGCTATTGAAAAATATTACTGTCAATTATATTAAGTAGTACTTTACAACACTTGAGTAGGATAGGTAGTTCGCCTGATTTCATTGCTGTCAGGGTAGAAAAATGCAACATGGCATCTTCCATCCATCCAAGGAGGAAGCCACACTTCAAGCAAGATAACATGCCTAATTTTACAGCATGTCTTACTTGTTTCTAGTGCGGGAGGTGAAGATTTCATAAGAAAATCGCCAAGACTGTATTCTGTAGAAACTGACATGAAACACATTGTACTCACTACTCCACATACTTCAATGTGGGAGCACTCTACAGTATTTCATTATTTTCTTCTCATATGATGTTTCAGTTATGTAATTTAACATTTCATATTCTTTCGTTTTAGAGTACATGGTTTCAAATGGAGTGGCCAGAGATGGCATTCGGGTGTGTAACGGTGGAGGAGCTCTTCAATTGGTGAAAACTAAAGGAGACAAGAAGGAAGGCGGAAATGAAGGAAATGAAAGAGAGGGCTTATCCGGATATGACAACAGGAGTAGTGCCTAAAAATGTGTAGTACAAGTATGCCAATATTACTTTGCTGCTTGAGCAGGACAGCGGAAGCTCTCATTTGGTAAAGAATGTGCTTGCAGTGGGATGGGTTTCTTCGTCACAAAAATGACTAAATATGGGGAACTGCCACGTCACGATATGCACTCTAGACTGTAGGTATAATATTCGTCTAATTACTAATGGAGGCATGTCTCTTAAGGATCAGAAACCCTAATTATAAATCTTACACTGCCTAAAATACTCTTACAAAAATTTGGGCTGGGTTTAACTTTTAAGAGGGTGTGTGTACAATACTTCAGGTCCATATTTAATATCATTTACTATCTTTCTTTGTTCTTATAGCCAGTCTATATCAATGATTTCATCAAGGAAACACTAGGCAGAGCATTTCACTATTTTGTTCCCAGTGAAACCACAAAAGAACACCATTCTATAACCATGGAGTACAGCATTTCTGTAGCTTTTTCATGCTTGTTTCATGACAGTTGACAAAAATAACAGCACTCTAAAAGTGCCTCAAATTGCATCAGCTAAGAAAAAGAATTAACGAAAACTAGGCCTCGCGAGTGTGTTCCCTCTACACAACAAAACATTTTATCCACAATCAACCAAATATCAAGATTCGATATATGAGGCTTATTAACTAAATGAGCTTAATGGTAATTCATTTGTGAGCAAGCTCATTAATTTAGCTTAAAAATATCACCATGAAGCTTATACTTTTCATACTTCAATCAGTAATTTTTATTAACTTTATCAGATATAAAAATGTTTTTGAGTAAATATAACTTGTTTAATACAATAACTCAATTTTTGTTTAAACTTGTCTAAAGCTGAACTAAGCTTATAAGTTTTAATTTGTTGGATAACAAAGTTTGAAGCTTTACTCCATTATAAATGAGTAAAACTTGATAACGGCATTACGCAGTTCAATCACCAGCCCTACACTTATGTGGATGTCCATTTGAGAAGTTCATTACAAACTAGCAACTAGATTTCTGAGCAAATGACATCACATTGCCTCATCCCTTATTTATCTTCACTTCTCAATCATATACTTAAGGTTTAATCAAAATATGCCTCTAATTCCAGAAAACAAAATTATTCTTCATGCCAGACTTATGATTGTTTGCAAACTTCAAAATCACGAAATCCAGAAAGCTTGTGTAAATTCAACCAGATAAGAGGCCAAATTCACTTCTCACAAATACAACTAGTCAAATGCAACAAAGCAAAGCATCATGCAATAAACGGGTAAATACTAACACAAGAGAAAGTAGCAAAAGAATCACCGAAAGTTAAACCTCAGCAGCATTTGAATGGCCTCCTCACTTGGCTACCATACGCACGATGAAGTCCTCGTATCGGATCTTGCCATCGGATCCGACATCCACCTCGCGGATCCACTCATCGAACTCCGCAGGCTCCAATTTCTCCCCAATACTGGTGAGGATGTGCCTGAGATCCGCAACCACGACGTATCCGGTCGCGTCTTTATCGAGCACCTTGAACGCATCGCGCAGCTGGCGATCGAACGGCTCCGGCTTCAAATGCTTGGACATGAGGTCGAGGAACCTCTGGAAGTCGAACGGCGCGCTGAGATTCTCCTCGGCGATGATCGACTTCAACTGAGCCTGCGTAGGGTTTCCGCCGAGAGAGCGCATCAGTATTCCGAGCTCCGACGGCGCAATCTTGCCGTCACCGTCGGTGTCGAACAGCGTGAAAGCCTCTTTCATTGATGAAACCTGATCGTCGCTCAGATCTTTCCCCATAATCTGCAGTTTTTTTCTCGATGTCCTGCAGTTCTTTTTGCTGATTTTTGTGTGCCGTTTTTTTTCGGTGATTCGATGCTGGAGATTGAGAATTTTTGTGAAGGAGTAAAAATGCGATTTTTGAAATGGAGGGGTTGGAATGTAAATAAGAGGAGTTTGAGGGGCTACTTTAAAACATAAAGGTGAATGGTGCATTTCAATGGAAAATATCAAATATGCATATTTGAATAGTTTTCCTTTTTTT
>AYJT01110048.1:0-12075 GCA_001278415.1 Ocimum tenuiflorum
GAAGAGTCATAAGATGTAGAAACGAAATAGCAATGACACGGAGAAAATATTAATTCAAAGAAATGATTTGTTCACTAAAAGAAACAAAATTAATGTTTGGTTAAAGATCAAAAATCCAGATTATGAGTAAACTAACAGGTACTATGGAAGAAATGGAAACTAACCCTACATGAGTGGAATTATTTGGTATGTTTTTCTTTTGTACTTTCACATGCTATTAGTATTTTTTTTTTCATTTTGGCTCGTGTAGTTATGACATCAGGTATCTTCAACAAACTTTGGAGGGAATAAAAACGGATCCCATTTATTGGTGATTTCTCAATTGGGAATATCAGAAAACACCATGAAAAAGGGATTTGCATGTCGCATAATTGATCATTTGAAGACAGATTTGCATGTGTTACCTGTTTGTCAACATGTTCTGCCAGAGTCAATACCGAATCTTTAAAGCTGCAAATATAGAATAAGATGCAACTGAGGAATGCGTGACCGTGAAAGAAAAACAGAAACAATGATAGATATAAACATATACTGAAGCAAAATTATTTTGTAGTATATCATATGAGCATCACATCCACATCAGCATGAGACAATCAATCAAAAATAAAATGATCGAAGAAAGGAAATGGTAAGATGAGATTTTTTCAGGCAAAGAAAGGTAAAGATGTATCAGAATATGCCAGGAGAATATGTAGGGATGCTTATGCTGATGAAAATGATTTAGAGGAGCAAGAAATATTATGAAAATTTGTGCTGCAATAACATTAGTCTTTGACATGAAAAATCACGGTTTTACTGAACTACATTAATCTAGAAAATAATGTCTCCAAATTGGTCTTCTCTTACTACAAGTTTAAATATCAGATAAGCCCTATTCCCTGTAATGGGACAATACGTGAAATGAGAGCCACAAATTGAGAAGGTCCTCACCGTTTTGTAACTACAATCACAAGAACATGAATTACATACATGAAAATTATTTATAGCACAGGCATTACAAATTTCTTTAGATTTGACAGAAGCCTGAATCCCAACCTCGCCAAAAGGACAAAAAGGTATTAACAATCAAAAGGTTTCATGAATAGAAAGTTTGTGTTGTGAGTTTGTTCGCAGACAGTGCATTAATGCGTCCTCTCATGTAAACTCCGATTCCTTGGAAGTAGAATAGTTTTATCTCTCACTCTGACTGATCCGCAAGATTTTGTGCAAGTATGGTGCTTCCTTTTCCTCCTAAATTCTTAAACGCAGTTGTGAAGTCTGTGCACATAATGGCAGTAAGGATAAACTCCCTTCAACATGTTAGGACAGGAAACTTCTCACACAAAACTAGGAGAGACCTCTACATGGAGCTACGGATGAAAATCGCTCAAGGGTATGAAGGTATTTCACATAAACATGAAATTTTCAAGTTAAAGATAGCATTGAGCTCCTTGACAATAAGACCTAAGTTGACTAAGGCATGCCTTATGTGGGCCTAAAGCCATAGAAAAAATCAATAAGATTTACCCCTCAGAGCCTAGGTGTGTGCCAGCAATCCTAGAGTAAAACATGATTTTTCTTTACCTCTCCACTCCTGGACAAGGTGGACCTCCAGTTATGTGCTCCAAAGTCAGGATCTCTCGGGTTGCTAAATACTCCAGCACCTGTGGAAGAACAATGCAACAGATATGAGTAACTCCGATAAATATATGTGTCCAAATAGTTGCAATGATCTAAAAAAGCATCTGACTTCAATGAAATTGATGACATAAAATTCAGCAAGACGTGATCTAATTCAAACACAAAAATGGCAAGTCGCTTGATATGAAGTTAACCAAGTATTAAATAATAGAAAACATGTTTCAGAATTCTCTCAACAACCATTTTTTCTAATG
Organism: Ocimum tenuiflorum; assembly: GCA_001278415.1. NCBI lineage: Eukaryota > Viridiplantae > Streptophyta > Magnoliopsida > Lamiales > Lamiaceae > Ocimum > Ocimum tenuiflorum. The sequence goes on from AYJT01110048.1 coordinate 1,875, forward strand.
CATAAGTTTTGGGACACACAATATATTTATTTCACTCAAAACTCAATATTGTATCTGTGTTTGTCATTAAATGCAAGATGACTTGAAATTGTTTCTGTAGCTCTTTGTTCTTTGTTGTCTGCCTTTCTCTTCGATAGCCAATAAAATGGTCTGCCACAATTTCGTATGTTTCTACAGGGATACCATTGAGGCCTCACAGGCTCAGAATGTGGATCTTAGGGCATCGACACAGCTTAATCGGGAGTAAGGTGGGGAATAGCTTAAAAGGGTGTTTGATGAAGGAATTGAGATATTAATATTATAGCTTGCCTTCGCATTGGGCCAGTTTCATTTTCTTATTTCTCTCCTGGCATTTGGTACATGGGCAAAGAAGATTTTGTTCTGTTCTAGGAGTTGTTTTCTCAAATACTGAGACCTGTGTACTGATTACTGACCAATACTTCTAACATTTGCAGTTAGGTTACTGCTTCGATCGGTCAACGTCAGTGAAATGTTCCAGCACTACATCACCGTATCAATAGTTTTAGATTTTCAACAATTATTTGAAGTATCTAATTCCATGTTCTTCCATGGGAATTCAGCCTACTAGTGGGCCCATTCATACTCAGTCCTTGGTAACTTGAAAATTCATGTTTGCCTGTGAAATGCCTTGATGCACAAGCGCTAACTTCTCTGCATCCACCTCACTACTGTCTTTATCTTTTTTCATTTTCCCATTTCTTCCATAAGTAGAGACTCTACTGGGTGGACCTTTCAGCATTTTCCAAACATCATATGCATAAATGTCAAAATACCAGCAAGCATGAGACAATATTTACATATTAGGAGAAAAACCAGAAATGTCACAACAAAATTAGCAATCTAGAAACATCAATGGCTGCTATAGATATTACAATAACAAATTGTACTGTACATCATGCGGATTAATCATTTTAAACATACGAAAAAACTAATGAACCAAGGCAATTACCTTAAGAAGCTTGCGCAGAATTGGAGTTTTGATGAACTCCTTCCTATATCGCTTCATTATGTTGTGCAACATCTGCAAACCTGAAAGCAAATGGCTCGATCAGCAAAATGTTGTTACAACTTCACTCTCAGAAAAGTCTCAACAGACATTTCTCCTGGCAACTATACAATGAAATAACTACCATTTTTATTTATTATATCGACCAGAACTGTTCGAGATTTTGTCTTCAAGAGTGCATCCAAGATCATCGAAAGATCTCGATTGCTGCATGAAAGGAAAAATTGTTAAAGCATCTAAGTAGGCTATTCACATGCACATAAGCAGTTATCTTTCCCCAAGAAATGACTGACAAGCAAGTACAAGAAGGCATAGCATGAAGTATTATTCTAAGTACCTCTGAATAGCTTCACCATGGCCATTGTTCCCAGTTGCAGCAGTAAGAAAAAGAAGCTTCAAGTAGCCTTTCGATGCATCCTATCAAATAATAAGAGTTTAGGAAAGAGAAAACAACCATCTATGGGTATATCAAAGACAGTCAAGTAAACAATATTATTCTTATACATAACCCAATGAAACAAAATGTAAAACAGCAATTATTTCTGAAGAGTTTATGGAAAGAAAGAAGTGGCTAGATCTTGTCGCTTTAATTTATAAACAACAGTAGAGATATCAGATCCTCCAAAAATAAAACAAAGGAAGAACTTACTTTTCGTTTACATATTCCTCCTTCGGGGTCAAGTAGTTCGTTCAGTTTCTCCTCTACTGCCAGCAGTTACATAACTTGTTAAAGTAAAAATCAAGAATGATCAACTCAAATTCATTTTCTGCTATAGCACTGGATACCTGCTTCAAAATGATGGTCAACGGGAAGTTTTGGTAATTTTTTGGATTTGTGCAGTTCTGCACTTGACTTATCCACATCTGACAATACTTTGTCCTTCAAACCATTCAATTTAGGTTTCCCTTTCTTAATTGAAGACAACAGACGATCAGTCTTAGTGAGAGATTTAGACTTTGCTAGCCCATCCTTTCCTTCCACACAAGCATACTTGAGATTCCTCTTACACTTAACTTTACCAGAAAATGGTTTAATATGTGCTACACTAACGACCGATTCACGAGCAGAAGAAATGCCTTTGTTCATAATACCATCTGACTGTAAGGTAATATCCACAACTTGGGAAGTCTCCCGCATCAGCAGTGTGCCCTCACATTCAACCTTAACATGTTCTGGTGTAGATCCTTTCAAAACCTCATCAGTGGTTATATTATTATTCAACTTCTCAACAACATCAGCGATAGATCTATTCTCAATGGAGTCGTAAACACCAAATCCATCTACAGCCTTGATTTCTGCAACCTGTACAGAGTTGACACCTTCAATTTTTTCAGGGGAAGATTCAGTAGCGTGTGGTGCTATAATGCTCTCACCAACGGTACCAATATTTTTTTTCACACTATGTATCTTTTGAGATGATTCAATTTCAATTTCATCTTCTTGATCAATTGAGCTATTTAACATTATATTATTCCAATCTTCGTTCATCTCTCCATCTTCACAAGTCATAACTGGTTCTGTGAATTCATCATCTGAATCATCCTGAGCAATTACTTCAGAGTTTGTTAAGTCACCACCAATATAGCCCCGACAATTTGCTGAGCCACATACACATTTTTTGGCAGCAGCCCCAAAAACACGTACAAAGTTGTAATCAAACGTAACCTCTTCACCCTGCATGTAATGAGTCCAAGAAAGAGATAATGTTAATTATCCAGCACATAAAATATTGGTGTGGCTATAAGAATATTGTTAAAGAGCTAGGCAGCAAGCCAGAAAGGTCTGAGACATACAATGCGTCGCCCAGAACGAAAACATACTGTTCACAAAAGCATAAATATACAATGAAAATTTTCACATGAAGAGTTTGAGGGTAATTTACCTTCTTAATATCTCTCAAAGAAAATAATCCAATGCAAACTTCTCCATTCACCATCCACTGTCAAGCATACAAAGTCTTCTGTTAATATTTGGCAACCTCAAAAATCAAGTTTTCATTCACTTGAAGCTGTAGACAATGACATGAGTAAAATCTCATAAAACTGAAGTTCTTTTTAGCTTAATGAATAAAGAGGTCAAATTTATGTTTTGAGTTGGAGGACAAATAGCGATCAGGCAGTACATTTTCCTGAACAAAAAGGCATACAGGAACTTTACATATAAGCAAATTGAACAAGACTGGCATTTTCATTTGTACCAGATGGGTTATTTTTTTTCTTGAGAAAATAGTAGAATAAAGACCAAGAACTAGATCACCAAGTGTTTCATTTACACCCTAATGAGAACAAACCAAATGCTAATATTTTTTTTTTTTGAATTTAAGTACAATATTAAATAAACCCACGCAAATGTCCCCACATAGACTCGAACCCGTGACCTTTAAGGTCATGGGGAAGGTGCTTACTACTACACCTCGAGGTGGTAGACAATTGCTAATATTGAAAAAGAGTAATGATACTTCATCTGCCAACCAGGCAGAGACAGTGTCCACCATGCTGCTGAAGGGAGTGAGGAGAAGAGAAGGAAGAGAAAGAAAACTAGAGAGTATAAATTGTCACATTGACAAGCCAGATGTAACTAGAAACACATTAATCGATCAAAAACAGAAAAATGAGGAAAACACTGAAAGCAAATGCAATGTCTTCTTGTGTGATAGCACGAAGTGTTAAACAAGAATGATGTAATGTAATGGGTGGAAGGTTCTGCAAACTTGGAAAAAGAACTAATTCAGCAAGAATCATAGGTGGAAAAGAGAGCTCTAAACCTCAACAGTAAATATTCACAGAACCCCAAATTATACCTAAGACCACAATGTATCAGAGGTTCCCTCACAAAAGTACCTTTTCTGTGCGACAGTTAGGGTCGCAGCTGTGATTAATAAACCGACCGAGATTCCCTTTAGCACATGCATCAATTACCTGGAACAGAGTCATAAATTATGAGAATGCCAATGCCGCATAATAACATAATGGTGTCGATCACAGAAACAGCATAAAACAGAAGTAGGAAAACAAGGACAATGAGATCTAAATGACCTGGAGAAAAGGCCACAGCCATTCAAGTGAAAGATAATCACAGTATTTACTATACTCCAACATAAAGTCAGAAAGCATCAGATAAATGATTTTTAGGACAAACTAAAACCAGGTCATCAATGCTCAAGTCGCTTTCAAATATTTCGTGATGGCGGGATATGAATTAAATTGTTAAATTACATCATTCTGCTGTTACAGTGTTAAATTACTGCAAATGTAATAAAAAGCAATGCTAGGGATCTCACTTTCCTGCTCCAAAGTTGAAAGCGGGGGCAATATATTAGGTTCCTTTATCCAAATATTTCAACCTACTTGGAAAGAAAATCAAGGATTCTAATAGAACCGGAAACTATAATCATAAGAATGATGTTGAAACCATTTCTTCCATATGATTGCCATAACAAAGAACAAAGAATAGAGAAGACAAGGACGGCAGACTCCAGCATCATCAGATGCATTCTAAGAAAAAGGACAGAGAAAAACTCCAGCAAAAGTTGGATAGCTTAAGTTCAGTTTTTGGTAACTGTTCTATCAGAATGTCATTTGATTTCCAACCAATTAAATAAAGGTTACATAATTCTAACAGTGCAACAACTGGAATCAGAACTAGCTTGCAGATCCTAACAGACCTCAATAGGCCAAAAAGTAGATGACAACGGACCTCACTTCCATTCAATGTCATGAAGTAAAAATGCCTGTGACCCTTCATGGCATACTCGCTTTGTCTTGCTTCATAAGCATGCACATCAAGTACCTGCAACATTAAAAGACTATCAGCAATCCAGATATTATATTAAGCAATTTGCATCACCATATCCAAGTTGCTAGTCTAAATTCAAAATAGAACTTCGCTTTCAGCTGAAAATGCAATGCCACAATAAATATATAGCTCAAAATGTCCCATAAGGTGCTCTATTTATTCAAGATCTGCAGAAGTTCCGTGCAACATCGAAATATAAATAAGGGAAAAAAAAAAGACAAATCTGTGGACATTAATTTAATGAAATAAACATAAATCTATATAGTCACGGCACCACTATTGCTAATACATATGCCTATGTTTCAAACTGCCAAGGATAGAATAACTAGTTGACATGATGTCCTCAATATCGAAGGCTTAAATATTAAGTGAGAATGCATAACCTCTCCAACATATTCTATCAGAAACTGTCCTTGAGGTATGTGTTCAAGCGCCTGAAGGCCGTAGCCCTTCTTTCCACACCTGAACCACTTCAGTTTAGCATATTTGCGCTTTTGAAACTGCAATCAAATATGCATTGGATTAATTATAGATGTACAGTAAATGGGACCTAATGCAGATAAAAATATAGAACTTTCAGTACCTGTTGGTTTGAACAAAATTCACCACATGGACAAGTTCCCTGAACACATTCAATATTAAGAATCCGGTTTAAACATTCAGCTCCACAACCCATTTTTCCATCTGAAGGAGGTTTGCAATGGCAAACCATTACCTGTCATCACAAGGGATAAATATTTTCAGGAGGATCACACGTCGAATACAGCAAACCAACAGAAAAAGAGCTTTCATTCTGAATATGATCACTGGGTTTCAATAATATATGACCTCACACATACCCGTATGGCCTGGCATACTCTTGCAGTGTATCAAAAGAGTTGTAAAATGATACATACAAAAGCTTGTAGAAGTAGCTAATTATCTTTTCTCCTAAAATGATATTTTGATTATGTAGAAATTATAGAACATTTCTCAACAGAAAAAAACAATACAATGAAGATCATGAGTTCAACAATAATTGCTTTGAATCAGAGACTATATTAGTATTCAATAAGTATAGTAGTGAAATAAAAGTGGACAAAGCTAAGATTACCTCATCAATGGTTTGAGTTTTGCGGCTTCGTTGAAGAAACAAATTTGATTTAATAAGAGTCCAAGATGACTGTTGAGCATCTGTTTTGAAAACAAAAAATCAACAAAATTTTCAGTCAATGGAAAGGCATAATGTCTCATAGAGAACACTAATTTCACGGGAACAGAGCTTATTGGTGACGTCATTGCCAAACCACACACCATTTGACCGTTCTTCATTAGGCTTCAGAAAGGCACCACAAGCATCTTCCTCACAAGAACCATCAGATATTTCCAGTTCTTCATTGATTTCTGAATTTGACTTCTCTTGAGGAATTGAGCAGTCCGCAAAGTCTTTATCAGTATTATCTCGGCAAGTCCTTGACAATGTACAATCAAATCCATAAGCCACTTTTTCAAGAAAAATACGAATGCATCAACATCTTTAAAGAACAGTAACCAGAGTCTCCTAGTAATGCTCATTATGTGCTTTAATTCATGATTGATGAAGAACAGTAACCAGAGTCTCCTAGTGATGCTCAATCTGTGCTTTAATTCATAATTGATGATGACACAAGGCAATAATTCATGATATCACTAAGAAAAACTAGATTTGCCCCTTTTAACTTAATTAATTAATTGATCTCTTAATATTTGAGGAATGAGAATGTTAAAAGGCTTAGCTAGCTTCCCTAAACCATGGGAGGGGCTACTGATGGCATATATTTGGACCCTTGCTGCAAAACATAATGCCTGAGTTACCAAACTAGAGCTGATCTTGTTAAACTAATATTGAAAGATTTTTTGAGCATGACATGGAATGGGAAACTGCTAAATATCCCTTCTGGAAAGGTAGAAATCATACACATGTCGGGCTAAACTTGCTAACTTCCACAAATTACCATATTAACCTGTAAACTGCCCCAAGTAAACTACCCAAAATGATGGGAAAATGAAACAGAAAAGAAAGACCGCCAGGGGGGAAAAAAAAAGATTGTTTGTTGTGTCTTTAACAATAGTGCTTAGGCACATAACGCCAAGAGATTGTGATTGACCAAAATTGCTGGTGAAGCATATACTCGATACAAATCATACACATTGGGTAAATGATGATCATTTATAAAGGCAGCGCCCAAGTTCCAACTGCAATATTCATGATCACATACCATCTGCTGTCAGTTTCTTCAATTTGATCAGCAAGTGTCGCTGGTATTCGCCTCCATTTTTGACACTCATCACAAAGCACCCATGCATTCCTCGGTGGATCATATTGCTCTCTCACCCCATCAGATGAAAACTGTAATTTGTCAATGGGAACAGCTACACCATTGTTCAATGCTCCATTTCCTCCGTGATCAGATGGTGTTTCGTGTCCTGAAAATTTAAAAGGAATACCAAACAAATATCACTTACAGTCTCGAGATGATAATTAAGTAAATGAGAAGGGGGACTGAGGTAAAAATTATGTATATCCTGTCCTTAGGCACAATCATAAATGTTCATGCTTGCAGCAAGCTTTCCACTCCATTAAGGTTACCACTAGCAGTATCTAGGCGCTTACCATCGAAATCTTTTTCAATTCCCTTCTTTCCAGAGGTTGTTTCTTTCTCACGGGGAAAATCTTTATTCCTCCTTCCCTTAGCACTAGAGCATTTGGGAAGTTTTATATCATTGCTGCAAGGAACCAACGTGTCGCTGTGTGTGGAGTTTGAGACTAATCTTGTGGCAACGAGTTCTGAACAAGGCTTCATATCTGCAGGTCCGTTCTCCTTATTTGCGGTTGCCTTACCTTTCACATTGGTTTTCACAGAATTGACCAAGTCACAGAGCTTATCTTTCTTCCTTCCTTTCTTAGATTTTGTTCTCGGTGAACTCAAACCAGAAACATTTTTCGAGGGAGCAGGTGCTGTGGCATTATTTCTGGTACCAGCACCAGTTAGCTTGCTTCCCAGCAGACAATTATCTACTTGCCAAAGTGTAACTTTCTTCTTTCCTTTCTTTAAATGTTTGGGTGATAAATTCAAATTTGCGACATCCGTTTTAGAGACAAATACCTTTGATACAACAGCGCCATCTTGTAAATCAGGTAGACCTTTTTCACAAAGCGGAACATCAGGAATAGAATTTATAACTTCTGAATCAGGTGAAGTTCCAACATCAGAACATCGGCTTTCAGTCAATCCTCTCGAGCTATCACCCTCCTCCAGGCTTCTAATGTTGTTTGAAGTATCAAATGATTGGTTACAACAAGTGCCCCTGGCCTGAAGATGTGTGCTTAAACCAGAACCATCAGATGACACCACCTTATCCAGATTCTTTTGGCATGGTGATACATCTCTTGAGACTTCCTCCCCAAATTTGATTTCCTTTGTATCAACTAACTCAGAAACATCTTTTTCTGGTGCACTAAAATTTTCAAAAGCATTACCAAGGCTGCAGACTTTATTTCCAATCTTAACCTTCAATTTGATACGACCAGTGGCAACTACACTTTTCCCTGTTGATTTTTTACCCGCTTGATCCTTGGTGCCCTTCCTTTTTCCTTTCCCACCTCTACCACTTCTTTGTTTTCTTTCATCACCTAAACTTTGGTCAAATCTACTGCTTTTGTCAATATCTGGTAAGATTATCCCCAGATCTCCCCAAACAGAAGATCGAGCCCGTTTGGCAAATGAACTTCTACTTCTTCTTAATATTTGCAAGGAACTTAGATCAAATTCTGGGCCTTTGTTGGCTACTATTCTACATTTTGATGGTTTTGAGGACCCGTTTTTCTGAGTTGTTTTAGTACTGCATGCACTCCTTCGAGAAGACGTGTATACAATTAGGGAATGACTTTGCTTGCAAGTTTCGTCAATACCAACAAAATCCTTAGCTTCACCATCACCTTGTCTGGATGGCTCAGCAATATCAGCTAAGCCACAAGAATCCAAATTAGCAATGTCATGCCCATCAGTTGAATGTTGTCTAGACATGTAAACTTGGTTGACAGAGTCAAAAGTATCAGCCTTAATATCCAGTGCTACTCCTTCTCTTTGCTCAAGAGTCTCGTGAGCATGAAAAAAATCCAAAGCTGAATGAGTATTAACACCTGAAACATCTGACTCAACCTTGCTCACAGATGATATATCAGCTGCCACACAAGAGGACTGATAAAGTATTGGAGAAATGGATAGTTTTCCAATGTCCAGATTAATATCATTCATGAACGAGTCATCCTTGGGCCCCTCTATATCTTCTATGAATGATGTATCTGTCAACATGTTGCCTTGTTCAGAGAGTCATCAAATGTTATGGGAAAATTCAATCATGAGCGAGTCATTCTTGGTCCCCTCTATATCTTCTCCAACTGACGTATCCGTAAACATATTGTTCACATATTCATCAAATATGATGGTAAAATTCGCAGGCATCAGCCATGCAACATATAGGAGCACTCTTTCCCTGCAATTGATATTGGAAACACTGATTAAAGGGGACAGGTTATCATGGATAAACAAACATACAAACAGACAACAGAAACTGCGATCGTTACTATTGAGGAATATAAAAATCTTGCTAGCTCAATTAGCCAATAGTAATGTAATAAAAGGAGCTTCACAAGCACCATAAAAATAGTATATGAGCCTTCCAATGCTAGCACCTATGGAGATAGTAAAAACATCATGTGATCCATGAGAATTCCTTCAGCTGTATGAATCCAACCATCACTACAAATTTACAAGGAATGCACTTTTTTAATAAAAGAAAAGAACAACTACACAAATAACACTGAGAAATCAATAAAATCCGATTACACCTTTGTCCGACCCCCTTTAGCAATTGAATCCAACTAGTTTAAAAAACTATAAGCAAATTAACAGCATTCGTTTTCAACTTAAGTCAAAACATGGCATATCAGAGAAGTCTGCCCGCGAATAATATCTGCATATGCAGAGTGCACAACAACCGACATAACTCACTCTATACGCATTTATAGACAATTAACTTCCAATTAAGTTATGCAGAAGAACAACCCTAATTGCTAGCAAAACCCTAATTGAACAGCCGAAAAAGACAATGCTGTAGCACCTAGGCCATAAAAACCAATTTGACTTAGCGGCAAGGGTAATCTTACCCGGAGACGATCAATAAACGCGTAAGAAACCTGCGCCGGCAGACTATTTGATCATGAATTTATAGAAAAACATATAACATGTAAGCGCGCATACAATCGCCGCCTACGTATGTATTTGAGTCCACTGTTGAGAAAGGAAATTATTGGTGGTATTCAGCAAACGGTTTCTAAGGGGCGGAATGGAGTCTAG
>AYJT01110154.1:0-12171 GCA_001278415.1 Ocimum tenuiflorum
TATATATAGAGAGAGAGAGAGAGAGAGAGATTTTACGGAACATGCATGTGAGTCCTCCGATTTTGTAGTTTCGTGTGTCCAATAGCAGAGCAAGAGGAAAATACGATGTAGATACCAGCAGAGCGGAGAGAGACAGAGGAGGTGAACACAGAAAAAAGACTATTTCTGTAATGGAGGCAGAATCGGATCCATCTGCTGCTAGTAAACATGTATGGTATTTATACATGTATGTATATGCTATATGCTATATAGATAGATGATTTGTTGATTGTGTATATCTAATTATGTCTCAAATCTTGTGTATATCGCAGAAATCAAATTCCCCACACTTTTGCCGCCACTTTCACGATTTCTTTTTCGCACTTTGATGTGTTGTTTTATTATTATACTTGTTTCACCCCGCATGTTAGACGCTTCAATAGAATTACTTATTATAACCTAAAATTATATGTTTAAGGTTATCATATGAAAATTTGTTTAATTTTGGTCAATCAATATTAGCAATATAATTACACCAAAGTCTATATATAAAAATATAAATGAATTTAACAAAAATAGAATGAATAATATAAATAAAAATTTGCAAAAATAGAATTTAATGCAAAAATTAGTTAATTTAAATGATAAAATAAAAATCTATATATATTTGTTTTTAAAAATTAATATAAAGATAATTTTAAAATAAAAAATAAAATTGATGAAATTGTAATTTTTTTAAAGGAAAGTAACTCAATGTAATTTTATTGAAGTTTTTATTGTTTACTGTATAAATACATGATAAAATATAGAAAAAATAGTGTTAGTACTCTGCTTATTTATATTAGTAGATATTCACGTAATACAAATTGTGGATGATTGGTTTCAATTTTCGATATATAATAATTTCAAATTGCATTGCACCATATGCATAAAGTCAAAACTAATATAATTTAGATCTGAATCTTAATCAAATTCAATTTGTTTTTTTTGGAAGGAGAAATAACGAGTTATTAGGTTTATCTTAAGACGAATTCATATAATGACTAAATCATTCCTATATTATGAATTTTATATACTCAGTATATCCTATCACGTGTATAAAAGAATACCTCACAAATTTATATGAACGTAACCATGTTTTATTTCTGACGGTAAATAGGAATACCTATTTAAGACGAGAACACGATTTGTACATGGGTACAAAATAAAATAATATACAACATTGACGTAGGAGTGTGTATATATACTTAAAGATAGATTAAGAAAGGATGTAGTAAGCAGTGACGCAGAGAGCAGGGAGTCCAATCATTGTAATTCTGGTTTTGGAGAAGAATATTCATTGATTATTTATTTACCAACTGTGGCACCCACCTATGTTTGTTCCATTTCTCTCTTTCGAGCTAAATTTTTCTAGGCTCTTGGTATCAGATGCTTATCGCATTCTCCACGATGCCGTTCCTCGATTATCATCACTTTTTTTCCTTTTGCAGATTTCTGTTTTCCTTAATATTCTTTCTTTGATATACATGCACTTAATAACAAGTATGGTATGATGATATTTGTCGTAGTGTGCGAATTTCATGGATTGGTTATAAAAGTTGCAGCACAGTTCGCTTTCTTAATTCAATAAAACAATTACCGCTTCAACTTAAATATATATTTGGAATCATATTATATAATAATAAATGATCCAGCAAATTATGATGAGTCCATTGAACCATTTTGAAATCGTTTTATTATGATTTAGCTAATTTTGTATGAGTTAATGCAACCGCGTAACTGAAATTCGGCACTTTTTCCTTATTTTGGAATTGATCCTTATTTTCTTCCAACAAATAAAATCAATTATTTCGGCTACTAATATTTGTATATATGTTTTTCAAATTTAGAATAGGATCTGAACTAATTTCCAATCTCCATTGTGCAAACAAAAATAAATAAATAATTGATACACAATAATTGGTATGATATGTATCCTTGAGTGCGTATGGATTTCTTTTGTTACAAAAATAAAAGCGATAAGATATAGACACGGGTTCCCTGGCTCCCGTCCTGCCATCCACAATGGGGGTGGGATATTGCACTTTTATGTATACTAAGTGTTGCATATAATATTGTTATATGTTTTAATTAATATTTTTTTAATTTAAATTTTGTATGTTTTTATTTATTTTACGGACATTGCATGATACTTTTAGATTCAAATTAGTCTTCATAATACTTTGTAATTTATACTAATTATTGACTATAAAAAATTTATTATTTTAAATAATATTCTAAAATTAATCGTATATCCCATGTGAAGCTAATAAAATCATGTAATGCCTGTAAAATTAAATTAAAACATACAAAATTAAAATAAAAAAATATTAACTAAATGTGATAAAAATTTGTTTTGTAATACAAAATTTTCACACAAAGGTGTAATGGAAAACCGCACCCTCCACAATAACCTCGGCGAATGAATCTCAGTACTGTTTAATTTTCTCCACCAATTTTAATGTGATCTATTTGCATTTTATATATTTTTTTAGAACTAAACTGGGTTACATAATATTATTTTCAATTAATATTAATTATTGAGTATAAAAAATGAATTATTTTAGAATAATATTCTAAAATTAAGTATACATACCAATTAGCTCTAACAATGTACATGAAACAAATAAAGCATACAAGAACCTTCACTTAAAATACTGTTTCTTTAACATACCCTTCTCATAAATTTGATCATTCACCATCTGTAATTTTTTAATCCCTAATTTATTGAGTTGCGAATTTTGACTAGCACGCTAATCTTAATAATAACAATAAAAAAAAAGGAATTCAAAAGCCAAATTCGGCACGACAAATTAATGATTGTAATTTAACACATAATAGATGGTGTGTGTTGAATAGGGTTTTAATGATGTCCATCATATTGTAACGATGTCATTCGTATATTAGTCAATCGTTCAATTGAGCACTCAAATTATTACTTTGTCACATAGAAAACTCGGACTTTGTCTATATTGCATTATGAATTCTTAAAATATATTTTATTTGGTCGCCTTAAACGTTAACCTTTTGCTCTGAAGTTTGACATGAACTTTGTAATATATATATTTTATTATGCATAATGCACATGCACACCGAAAGCATTAAAAGTGAATAAAAAGGCAAAATCCATTGGAGTGATGATAAAATTCATTTGGTTATAACACAGCCTGAAAGAATTGTTCAAAAGTTTCATTGAACACTACTCAACACAATACGACTTTGAAAAACTAAATAAAACTCAACCTAATAATTTAGGGGCAAAATAATACTAGTTTTCTTTTTAGTGGAAATAGCAACATGCAATCTTTATTGAAGAGCGTATGTTGGTGAGATTTTAACTCGAGATCTTCGGTCTCGAACTACTTCTCTACACCACTAGGTCATGACAAAGTGCAAATCCACACTGATTTAATATGTGTTTAGTCATTGATTAATTTTCATTATTCTATGTGTTCTACCAATTTAAAGCTATATATCGATCAGTGCTATAGGATATGATTAACAAAATTGAGCTAGCTATCCAAGATGACACGTTAAGTGGGTAGCATACTAGGTAAGTTGGAAGATGTTGATGCATGGACAAAACTAGTTATTCTAGTTGGACAAACACGCTTGCTCAATTATTGTCCAAGTTTCCACGTTTTATTGATCAAAATCACTCTCAAGCACATCGCAACAACAAAAACTCTGTCTCCTGCACATAATAGCATGTGGGCGAGGCTTCTGAATAAGGTGGAGACGTGGAACTATTTAACGTACCTACATAACATTCAATTACTCTAAAACTTTTTATCATCGTATATATTATAATCTCGCCTTTTAAATACTATCCCAATATTTTGGAAGTTAGCCAATGCTCGAATCTGATGCGACATTATATTGCAGATAATGCCTCCCCCGGGTCTTAATATATATCACGACGTTCATAAATTAATTACTTTCAATTTTTTTTAAAAAAATAAATTAATTTATTATATTTTTTATGAAGCAACTACCAAGTATTAAAGAAGTTATGTATAACACAAACGCATGTATATGGAATATTTTTTCGGGGTTCTTGTACGAATTATATTCCGACATAATTAGTATTTTAAAACAATTGAAAAGTATTTTCAAAGAAAATAAACGTCAATTTTTCTATGTTTTTTTTTGTTCAAGCAAATTTAAAGTTTTAACAGTATTTATAAAAATATCACCATTACTTTTAGTTTCTTGTCTTTTTAGTGTCTTTGAAAGTTTATTTGAAATGCGCATTTTTCCTATTTACTACAATTGAGACTTGGTTATAGAGTGATTCTTTCTCCAAGTTGTTTTTGTGTGATTTAATATTTGTTTTTTTGGTAATTTGGCATTGGCATTGGCATTGGCATTGGCATTATTACTTTTAGTCTCTACTGTTACATTCGAACTGTTGGCATGTGTCCCTGCTTTATTAGGTGAGCTATTACAACCTCTCTGATAAATTCAATGATTTCGCCCATTCAAACAAAGATGACAAAACAATGTCTTTCATATATGCTTTCTTGGTGTCTTTTCAAACTAACAATTTTGATTAATAGGTGTTGGACCGTTGGTAGAATTGAAGCCGGGACGCAATTAAACTCATATTCATTCACTTCACCAATTACATGACCTTTTTCTTAAAAGAATTGCACATGAGTTTATACTTTATAGTGGTGTTAAAAAAGAAGATAAACTAAACAATTGCTTGAATAAAATAAAATCAAGTGAAATCTGATAAGCCAATTTGTAGAGCATAAACATTTTGGCGATGTTATACGTACAGAGAAGGCGATGCTATAATATTACACGTGTAAATAGATAATGAAATTATAAAACTTAATAATATAATACTATATATGTGTATGAAGATTGTGGGAGAGAGGTGAGGGTGGGGATATTGATAAAATTTTAGAAGAATGATTGGGCCAGATTGGAGGTTGGCAGACGATTTGAAGTTTGAGGTGTCATGACTGTAATGAGGCAGTAATTGATAAATAAACTCCAATTCTTGGAGGCTACTGCTATTTCCAATATCACTCTTGAGCAATTCTTTCTTTTCTCTTAAATTCTTTTATGATAGATAATTTAAAGGACAAGTCTTCTGGACCTACTAAAAAGAAATTATTTAGCAAAGATCCATTCACATCACTTTTATTGCATAATTTAATTCTTGATGTTGGAATGACAACATTTCCGCAAATCAAGTATCCTGATATTAGGCCTCCATTAACTAAGGAAAGCATTTCATTGAGTTGGCAACTTATAATATCTCTACTATTGACCACCTTTTTGTGCCTCCCTACTCCCTTGTAAAATGGAGACTCGTTCGCTCTTGATACAAATCACCTAAATTACATAATATTCATATATGTTTTGACTGATCGTGTAAGAATCATTAAGCATAACCCATGTTACAACATCAACGTAGTTGCCACTTGATTCTTTTTCTTTGCTTTGCTTTTTTTTTTTAACAGAAAAAAAGATGCCATGCTCCGC
Source organism: Ocimum tenuiflorum (assembly GCA_001278415.1). Taxonomy (NCBI): domain Eukaryota; kingdom Viridiplantae; phylum Streptophyta; class Magnoliopsida; order Lamiales; family Lamiaceae; genus Ocimum; species Ocimum tenuiflorum. The sequence goes on from AYJT01110154.1 coordinate 5,518, forward strand.
ATCTCCAAGGAGTTGGGATGGAACTGGTAGGGGCTTAAAGAGAAAAGAACAGAGCGACAGATAATACAGATGATTAATATTTCAAGTTTGCATTATTTTAACAATATATATGATATCCGACGGAAACCGGGATATCAAGAGTACTAGTTCATCTCAGAGATTGATTTACAGACGATTCAAAAATTTTATAATAGTAGCGGAAATTATAGCATGGTTGAGATACATATATAATGATATATTACTTGACAATGAGCATAGCTCAATGACGTTCACCCCCATCAGCCCCCAACCTAAATGTTTAGAAATACATGTAGGAGATCATCGGGTGTCATAACAATGTTCTAAAAGTTTATTAACCGAAGTTTTTCAGAAATACTTCCCCTCAAAAAGAAAAAGTTTTCAGAAATACTTTGAGCCAGAAGATTAGTTCGTGGTCACTGCTTCCCATATGTAAAACAACAAATTTATTACGTTTAATTAACTTTGAAAATAAATCATAAAGAATGGTGGTGTTTTATTAGGTTTTTAATTACAAACACAATTGGTAATACAGAGATTGTGATTCGGATGACAATTAGTGGCGGTTGAGATATTAGAAGGTCTAATTAATTATTAAGGCATAATTAAGAATCAAAAGCTTAAACTTTTTTTTAATAAATAGTAAGTAGTATAAATAAAATTAGAAAACTTCCATTTTTTGAAAGGTTATCCCAAAATATTAGTTAATCTGGCAAACTATGGATGCTTGTCGAGATGAGACACACACATGAGACAGGCAGCAACAAGAGAAGACGAAAAAGAAGAAACAAGGGATGGATGGCACTGATATATAGTAATTTCAATGGTCAGTAGTACCAAGCAAGAATATACGAGTCTTGGCAATTTGACTAGAATTCAGAGTTGTTTATCCATCCATATTGTACTCATCTTGCTGCAAATAAGGGTTGTAGTTCCCAGGAACTTCTATCTTGCCTATCAACTGCTCCATTCCATTTCCTGCACTCAATATTCAACATGCATTCAAATTACATGAATCTCTAAAGCAACAACTTCAATCATTATACTCTTAATTACAACTCACACTTTAAATCAATTTGTTATAGAAATACCATGCTTATCCCAGGGAAAACTCGTAGACCTTTGCTTAAGCAATCTGTGCATCCTAATCGCTTAGTTCCCAAAAGCTCAAAAGAAAGGACTACTGCCTACTTTTTGTTTTTTAAAAAAATTTAAGCCAAACATTTGCAAATTGACATGTACTTTTGGATGTATGCGTTCTTCAGTTAATGACTATACAAGCCACCATTTGTTTTGTAATTAACTGTTACTTAACTTTTAGATTCCTATGCATAACATCAGAAGTATGAGTTGGATATGCCACAAAATGTAAAGGAAGCTTTTGCCTACCTCCAGAGCTGTTTAGTTAGTCCTTCAATTTCTATCGTTAAATTCCCTATTCACTATAGACTGACGGAGGGATGCGTGGCAATAGCCTTAGGTACTATGTTGAGAAGGTTTCTAAGCTATACGATATGATATTTTTCCTTTTACATAAGTCTCAAACTATTAGACTGAATTATTTGCCTATCTGCTAAAGTTGTTATGATTTAGTATGTCAAAGAACATGATATATAAGGAAAGCGGTGCTTGGAAAGAGAGAGAGAGAGACGTACTTGGATTTGATAACATATTTCCGTAAAAGGACATTTGGCCAAAATTACCACCAAACTTGGAGGTGCCTTCGGCAGGCAACATTGGTTCGGGTTTGCTGATTATTGGAATAACAGAATGCATTGCGGAAGTGGTCTGAGGGTTTTGAAAACAGAGATCCTCGGCCCTTGAAGGTAGCATGTGCTGAGATTGGAATTCCTCAGGCTTTGTTTTCTTTTCATTAGGCGACTCTACCTCCGTCTCAACTTCTGATTCAGCATTGTTTGCCGGTGTAGATTGTTGCTTCCTCTTCGACCTAGCACGCCTATTCTGGAACCAATTATAGACGTTTGTTTCAGAAATCTGGCCATGTTGGGACAGCTCACTGGTTATTTCTTTGATCTTCTGTTTGCTTGGTGTTCCAATCCCTTGATCGAATATGCGTTCCAGAATCTGAAGTTGCATGGGTGTTGGGGTCCAACGTTGTCTGCCAGTGATTTTATGGGCACTGGATGTCATAAGGGGGTCACAGTATAGATTTCCTAATCTCACTCCTGAAAAACAAAGACAATTTATTCACATCAGAAAACTGAGCAACCAACTTTCGACAAAGACAAGACACATCTGTAGATCACTTATTTTACAAGAAAGATAAACTAACTGTTATCAAAGATGAACGCAAGCACGATAAGCAGTACAAAGAAGAATGAAATGGTTTTAGATTATTCTGCGCTCAAGATTAACCTACTCATGAACACTTAAACAGAGGCAATTATTGGCAAAATGAAGAAAAAATTGTCCTCAATTAATACCATTTTACAAGATTGCATACCATATTGACTTATTAGCACAAACACAAGAATTCCAAAGATCAGTTGAGCTCAGTTTTCTTTTTGCTTTTTTTTGTTTCAGCAATTCACGTAACTTGGGTTCTCAAACTATTTAACTTTCAACATTTTGTTTGGGATACATAACATAAAAATTATTGCAATTTAGCATTTGCACTCAAATATGTTGGCAAGTAACTTTTTCTTGTACCAAATGCTCAGATTCAAGAATATACTGACTGAGCTTCGAGAAAGTTGGGGAAAATCATCTGGCTCAGAGAGAATGTAAGTTGAAAAACAAGACAAGAGAACGGAATCTGCTTCATTTTGTGGATATAAAGTAAACTAAATTGATCGAATCAGACTCCTAATATAAAGTAGAAATTTGAGCGATCCTATGTATGCAGAATAGGAAAATAGTGGAGAACGCGACACTGATATAATCCCCATAGACACAAATATCAAAGGACAAAAAGAAAAAATCTGCTTTCGCTTAAATACAAGAGAAATCGTTTGCCTTACTCCTTCATTTGATGGTATGTTTTAGACTATAATTGACGTAAAATCAAACTCAATATTCCATTAGGTTAGCATATTAAGACAAGATGATGGAACATCAGAAAGATCAAAATGGCTTTTCAAAATCTTGAACGAAAATGGGAAAAATATGAAAAATAAAAATCATAAAGTAGTCTAATTAGCTCTTCAGCTTTAACTAATTAAGAAAAAAAAAATTCCCGACTAATAAAACTTCAATGAAGAACTAAAACAGTAAAGAAATAAGCCAGCAAAAGCAAGAAAAATTGAAACAAAAGAGCTAACACCAAAAACTCTACTATAAAATTCTACAACAGTTTCCAATTCAAATTGCTCCAAAAGTTAAGAGGGCCGCACACAATCATCCAAAGAAACTTCACCATGTCTACAATTCATCTATTGAAAAGAAGAAACAAATCAACTGCAGGAGAGAGTGATATATGATGAAATTACCAGCAAGATCGTTCTGGGAAGTGAGGGATTTGTGAAGCTCAACGAGCTGCTCGCAAATGGTGGCGTAGACAGCAATCTGCTTGCGGAGAACTTCCATCTGCTCGTCGGTCATCACCTTCACAAACATTCCTCCACCGGCGGCCCCCTCCGCCGCCGCCGGCGCTTGCTTTTCCCAGTCCATCAGTCAATAAATTTTCACTTTCTTCCGCTAAATTTGTTGGTAAATAATAGACAACGAGAAAAAGGTAACGACAAAGCAAAGCAAAGCAAAAAGACAGTCAATGAGGCAATTGTTTATTTAAAAAAGATTTACATTGTATGCATATATTTTATGTGAAAAACGACAAGGAAATGTGCAGTAAATTAGATTTAATTTTCAGACCTTTATTTGTTATGCGCCCGAGATTAGCGGCGAACTGTTCTAGTCGGTTATTGAGGTGAGAATATACAATATATTCCTCTGTTTTTTATATATATCATCATCATGTGTATATGCGCCACAATCATAAGCTTATAAATATCCTTAATTTTGGGGATCCCCAAGTGTATATCTGACATTTAATAATCTTTCCATATTAATTGCCATTTAAATAGACGCGAGTATCATTTGTAATGGAAGTGCAAGCTATTTATTTTAGGGCAACTCAACTCCAACTAATAAATATTGAAACTATGAAGTTAAATTTAGTTTTCTTTTTTTTTTTCTAGCGAAAAGAGTTCTACCATTGTGATATCAAAGTTATTTAATGGAACCAAAAGGTACGTCTGTTTCTTCAAATTATAAGATTTGATTTTTAAAAACCATAATTTAAAATCGCTTTTTATTTTTTTTTCTTTTTTTTTTCTGTAATTCAACTATCTAAATTTTTACAATGCCCTATTTTCTTTCCCGTGCACGGTGCACACACATATTGTGACGCGGCATACTCATGCACAAACAGTAAAAATAACAGCAAATTGAAATATAATGACAGAAAAATTATGACTTTTATGGTTTGTGCCGCTTGTAAGTTGTAAGTACACCTGCTTTAATTGCATGCAATACAACATTAGTATGCTTTAAGGTCTGATTTTTTTTTTTAATTGTGGGGATTTAAGTTCTAATTATGATCATGTAAACAAGCATTTTGTTAAATAGAAATGCTCAAAACCCACTGCGACATGCGATAATGTGCTTATTGACACATCAGCTTTGAGCACATTATCACGTACCCGTGGTGGACATTTTGAGCATTTATGTTCTATTAAATAATTACATTCTTACAAGTTAGAAACGAAGTACTCGTGAACACATGTTAGATACACAAAGTATTTTGAACTCATTCAGGTTATATTGCATCTATTATATCAAACTAAATACGCGTGCACAATTATATAACTGTGCATTAAATAATAATTGCTCATTAGGGCCTTTAAGATAATTATTGACTTGTTTATAAAAGTGAGTCTTGAAGGTGATGTTTTTACAATAATGACTTGGGAGCTCATCATTGTTATAACATTAATTCTTTCAAACCTAATTCCACTGTTTACTATATTTAGGCTATTATTAGATGCTTTTGAATTTTTTCACCCTCGGTTAATCTTATTATTAGTATTGTATGAGTATTTCTCTCAAACTTTGAGACTGAGAAGAGGGTTGGGGTTCTTAGTTGAGATACATTACCCATTACCAAAAACATGATAATTCCTCATTAGAATATTTTTCTCTTAAGTGAACATTCAGGCTACGTATTTCAGTCCAGCTAATTACCACCCATTTCGCTTCGCAAGACTATTAGAGAAGTAGAATAAACTTGGGCCGTTGATCCATTGGGCACTAGTAGCAACAATACATAGGAGTGTAACTGAACAGAGATACTCGGAATCGACTCGGATTTGGACTCGAAAAAAACTCGTTTGAAACTCGATCATTTAATAAACGAATCGAGCTCGAGTTTCAAATTGAGCTCGATAATTTTCATGGACTGAGCTCGAGCTTTTAGGTGTTTGGTTCATCAGGCTCGTGAACATATTCGAACTCGAACTCGAGAACTTGGTGTCCCACATCGCCGAAAAACTAAAAACATGCAGCCGTGGGTTTCTATAAATATTGATGAATTGTGAATATTTTTATTGTCAATCTCAAATACGAGCTCGAACTCGGTTCGATTACACCCGTATGTCAATACATCCGTCTCACTTCGAGTCTGAGCTACTCAAAAAGCCCACTTTACATACCAAAGGGCTGCTCGATCGATCTTACTACTTATATTGAGCTGTTGGGCCAATATATGGACACAAAAACGCGTTCTGCCAAGCCCAAATCTGTACTAGCTATTTCGAATAAATCTCAAATTCACGTTTAATTTTAATCAACTAACTATAATGCAACTAAAAAAACTAACTATAAGGTAAAGCCCCTTTGATTATCATAAAATGATGTAATAACACTAATGCCTAGCTAGTTTTTGTTAGAATAACAAATCAAAATTAATGATCTTGGATCTATTATGTTTCGGGAGTAGAGTTTCCGGGATTTCTAAAATTCACAAACAATATTTAACGTCAGCAAATTTGTCAAAATTAATCATCTTCATAGTCAAAAAACTTAGCTCGCAAGGTTACGGAAAGTAGTTCTACTAACTAAAGCAAAGTAACCACTTTTGTGTGGTTATATCCTACATGCAACTTCTCCTTTTGCCCTCTCCCTCGCACTCACACTCCACTTTCGTGAGATTATGAATGCCACTGACTACAAAATTTACAGTGATTAGTTAGGATTTGCCACACAATTGTGTGGCTTGTTACATCAGTTTCACGCAAATTAAAGGTTAAGTGAAACAAACAAAACAAGTAGCATATGTTACGAAATATTGAGATTTATATATGGACTTATACAGGAATTTGTCCGTACCTATGCAGTTTATCCCTTTATCTGGACATATATCACAATGCTAAAGTTTTAGTTGGCTATATGTGGAGCAATAATTTAGTATTAAATTATTTTACTCTATAAGCTAGCTAGCACCTTGTGTTTCATGATCGATAGCATTCATTGTTATATACTCGTGAGGTTAGGGTTTAGACAAGCCACACGATTGCAAATATCCAACCATCCTCATATGCTCTCATTTCTCATAAAAAAAGTGTTCTCATATGAATACATCCATGTATGTATATATATATATATATATATATATATATA
>AYJT01110159.1:0-11158 GCA_001278415.1 Ocimum tenuiflorum
AGTAAGATTTGGATAATGGATAGAAGAGGGGCTCACTCCTATGATGGTTCCAAAATTTAAAACAAAAAAAAATTGTCATTCCCCTGATACATTCGGAAAGAAGAAGCAATAGCCTTAGACAGGGTTCTTTATTTAATCTCAGAGTATTTAATTATTATTAGAGATATATTAGAATTTAGTTTAGTATTTATTCAGGTTTATGCATTTATGTTTTGGATAGAGTAGGAACCTTAATTATGTCTATGAAACTTAGCCAGGATTTATTATGTTATGAATTGGAATTATTTGCAAACATTGTATGAGGAATCTCTTTGGAGGTATTAAAATTGTTTTATCATTATTTATTTGAGTTGGGATCTTCAGTCTTCACTCTATCATCCCCAGATTTAGAAAAATTAGTCCACTCAATCAAACCTATCACACTATTTCCATGGAAGAATTCGTATTGGTCTTTATATATTTATACTGTGGGCACAAGTCCAATGTTGGCCAAATATTTGCTCCCTTCTCTATAGACACACAAAAAAAAGATGCTTTCCAGACATAATTTAGCGTTTATACATACCATGCCTTCAATATGTTAGACTTAAGGTATCCAATGTACAATATGCAAGTCCAAAGGGACAAGGCTGTTTCCTCACATATGTACCACCTGTTGTACCAAAAAGTGAACATCATTAAACAAAAAACGCTTTCATATGTGTAATGCTTGATTGATTCTTTTTTCAATATATAAATATATTATTTGAAAGTGAACAGGTGTATCACAAATGACACCACTATTACACCAAACTTTTAATCAATCAAAACTAACTAAAGAAATCTTACTGGAAAAGATATCCATTACTAGCCGACGCTACATCAAATTAAGTAAATTAAACAATTTGATAACAATATCTGAAGCAAGACATAAAAAGCATGAACTGGAAATGATTAAACAGATATTATGAATGTGTTGAAAAACACACCAAGTGGCACTAACCAAAAACGAAAATGATTTCCCTGGCCTATGCATGTTCCAAGCCAAACACAGTGATGATCAAACTGAAGAACGCACTTGTCGCAATCATGACAATGCTTAGATCTTGGAGGCTACAAAATAGATCCCATGATGCTTAAGATTAGAAATTTAAGAAAATGAACCATAACCGAAACAATGTAGGAAGTATGAGATATCTGCAGCTTAGCAGATATGAAAGCACGATTACTTCATCAGCATACACTACAAAAGCTTTGAGATTTCTCATTTACTCGACACCCCACATTTTGAATCTTGGAAATAATCTCCAATCCCATTTCATTCATAGAACCAACAAAAATACAAGGAATGGTCCATTAAGACCAACCAGTGACAGAAACACATTTTAGAAATTTCTTTGCAGATGCAGCTTTTATATCACTCAAGAATATATGCCTTCAGCCCCATTAAAGAATAAAAATTTTAGCCAAGTGAAGAGTATGTTTTCCAATTAAAATAAAATAAATACACAGTTCGGACACATAAATTTCTATATAACCAGCAGATGGGTACAAAACTTCTACCTGAATGATGTTGCAATAGGGGCAGGTCAAACTTCTGAAAAAATAACCAATAGAAGGGATGATCAGTAAGCAGAGGTTGGCGATTTCAAGAATTACATAGTAAAGGTATGTTCTGTTACAAAGTAAGACGAGATGGATATAGATATATTATATTTCTGAAGCTTTAACGATTCCCTAGGTGATGAATTCAGTCAGCACAAGAAACCACAAGTCAGCTGCTACAGAGTAATGAGCAATAATCTCAACCAAGCACCAGTTATCCGTTAGCAATAGCACATTGGCATCATCATGCAAAAAATAAGAACCACACAAAAAATACTACTATTTTATTTCTAAAGAAAAGACCAGTATGTTAACAACATATTCCTAGCTTTGTCCGAGCTAGAAACATACTGTGTAAAATATTTGAAGTATATACTTACCTAGTTGATGAGCCTTGCGGATACAAACTCATTACTAGCTTTGTCCAAGCAGTTGCATTTCCTCTGTGACTGTTCCTTCCATCTACAGTGATAACAACATCACCATTTTTGCTTGATGCTGGTTGTCTTTGCTTGAACATTATAACAAGACACATGCAAAAAACATGGCAATTGGTTAATTCCATATCAGTCAAAAACAATAGCATCAGCACATATATCCTGAGCTATTAAATTATAAATCAGCTCCTGCCTCTAGTGCTGATTTCACAAAAGATTCAGAAAAGGTCCTGCTTACTTCGAGGCCAATAATGCCCTTCTAGCTGCAGCCTCTCTTTCATCAACAGCCTTCTGAGCATCAAGCACATAGCTACATTTTGAAGAAATAAAAACACAAGCTTTACCAAGAAAGTTGTGAAATAAAGTTCTATATTTTAGAAGAAGTTCCGGACAGATATTTGAAACTGTTTGTAGCTAGTGAAAATAATTACCCAGGAGATGTTCCAGCAGTAACAAAATACTGAACCAGTGTAGCAACAAACAATAATACGTACATAGCAGTGTACCTATGTAAAGAAAGAAAAGCAAGTCACAACCATCACAGTAGACACGAGATCTGAAATGACAAGTGCACAGGCGAAAACGGTTACTACTGGAACTAAGATGAACAAAATCGGGTAATTAATCTAATTTCCAACTTAGTTCTCCAATTTTGTTACTGTAATTTCTCTCAGAGAACCCTCATGCAGAACAAAGCCCCCAGAGTATTTGATCAAACTTAAATGAGATTATGAGAAGCCAAGTTTGTCAAATCCTTGACCACAAGTCTCAAAGATAAGATGCATTACAAGAATGCCTTCTGTTCCCAAATAAATTATAAATACGATCTCAAATATCTTCTCATATTTCTGGCGAGTTGAATGTGCCAATATAATTAACTTAGCAAAGCCACGGAGATTTTAATTTTTCAAATCCATCATAGTGAGAGATGGTTATAAAGAATGACCCATAACCCAATTAGACCAGCAACTATAAATCACACACGCACGCGCACACACTACACACAAAATTGACTAAGAGGATGCTACCTCAACATTCACCGACAAAGTTGAGCCTAATTACATGTGCAGAAAGAAGTTAGATACAATAAACAAATCTCTACAATACCAGGGTTCGTGTTTGGTCTTCTCAATCAAATCACTGTCGAACAAAAACAATACGCCGGCAAAAACTATATGCAGCGTCACCAAAGCTACTTTCAAATAAAAATCGGATCTTCGGGCTGGAAACAGATTTAAAACCAAAAAGAACAAATCAATCGGAATGAAATCCCCAAATCAATTAAAAATCTAAGTTGGAGAATAATAACCGGGGTCCGAAAAGCAGGGGAAGAGGCGGGAACAGCGGTCGGCTGCGCGGCCCCACGCGTCCCGGAGATAGCTGCCGCACGATACACCCATTCTTGTATTCTCATACGCTCATAACCTTAGCATCAGAAGGTAGTATTCTGTACTCGCTTAGTTGTACAAATATAATACACCATATAATTATATTTATGTAGAGAGAGATACAGGGAGTGCGGAGGGGTCTGAATTTCTGAACTCGAAACTACAAAATAATATAATCATAAATTAGAAAAACAACTCTATCGTTGTCACGCTACCATCACACAATAAAAATTAAAATTCCTTTTTACCTGATGATTCCCTAAGTAGGATAAAACTAAAACCAACTCCAACAATCATACTCGAGCTACAACCACTCTTATCAAGGTTTATTGTTTTACTTTAGGATTTTATTGCGTATTTGATCCGTATTACTTCTTTATCTTCTACTTTGATTAGAACGGCGATTAGCTCGGATTAATCGTCACCAATTTTGTCACTGTAAATTTGGAAAACAAAAATAATAATGTATTGTAAATCATGATAACTTTAAATTAATTTTGCAATTATGTATTAAATAAATGTATGTATGGGATACAGTATTTTTTGTACTAAACAATTGAGGTTGTTTATTTTGCGGTTTTTTTAAATATCATTGAATATAAAATTGATATAATAACAACTTCTACAACTATTAAATGCAACAAATGGGGCAAAACGATCTATAAAAGTTGTTTACTCGGTTTATGTTCAAGCTATTGTGAATTAATTGTTGTTGAGTTCAGTAAATTACATGGCTCATCGAAACCTTATTATACACGAATCAGAACCAACATCTCTCTTTAATGGCATAACGCGCATATTAATGACAATGCACCACATATTAAGTAAATCACTCAATACTATTTTGATATTCCGTTTCTCAACTTTGAGCTTATGAACATCAATGATATCATTTAGCTCATTTAATATTATTTACCATCATTACTTTCAACATCTTATAATTGTCACATCAACAACTCATAGCTGATTCATAGCTTGAAAATCGTCATGGAGCCCGGTGGTTATAAAATCGTTGTTGAGACAATGTCTCTCAAGTTTGATCAATTTGCAAAATTAAGTCGTAAAAATACACTAATATTATTTTTACCGCCCTTGAAAAATTAATGCTCGAACATGGGCTTCATATCAAGTGTAATATATGAAAGACTTTCATGCCTCCATCGGGGCATAATCAAAACCAATCCATTCTATTTCCACTAGTATTACTGAATTTGTCCATAAAATAGGTTCATGCTCGGATGTCATTATACTTGAAGTTCTCAGCCTTCCACTTTATTACTAGAATTGCACTTGTTGCGTGGTTTGGTACTAAAAGATACATTGGTCTCCCCCATGATTGGTTTGACGAGAACAAGAGGTTCTGAACAAGCATTCACTAATTTTTAGCTCCGTGTTGAACTTTCAAAGGATGTCGAGGATGATTACATTCTTCCAACAACTTCACCAACATGTTGTCTATGTAGATCTCCATGATCTTTCTTGTTAGACATTTGAACATCCTGTTAACTAAGCACTGGGAGATAGATCCTATATTTTTTTTTCAATTTGAATGGCTTCGCTTTGTAGTAGTATATTCCTCGTTTGTTAAGAAAGACTGTCTTCTCCTGATTGTTCGAGTCCATAAATATTAGATTGTATCCCGAAATCACGTCCATAAAACTTAACATCTCGTTGTCGATGATCGCATCCATGAGGCTGTCAATGTGAGGCAAGGATATCAGGTCTTCGCACAGGCTTTGTTCATATTAGTGAACTTGATGCATCCTTTGTTATTCCATTTTTCTTTACCGCTACTACATTTGGGAGCTATTTCTAGTATCAACATCTTGAACCGAATCAATACTGATCAACATTTAAACTTTTTTGATGATTTTGTTGCTTTCTAATGGGCACTTCTTCCTTTTTATTTTTATCGAATTGAAGTTGAGATCAACATATAATTTGTGGGTAAATTATAAAAGGATTGGTGCGAATTATTTCTGCATGTCCCTGCACGGTCCTTCCGACCTTCAGTTTACTTTTTGGTCTCCACATGGCCCATTATGACTATTTATATTTCAACTCTAATATCCTGTTACATTTCTTAAATAATTAAAAAATAAATAAATCAAAGATATGGTAAAATCTTTCTTTATTAAGACCGTAATTTATTTTCATTAATTTCTATACCGTAATTTATTTTCATTAATTTCTATACTGGTCACTTATCTAAGTAATATAATATGTAATGCGTAGAACACCCTAGTACTTTGTCGTTTTGAAAATCTTTTAACCAAAATGCAGGTGGGAGAGGCCCATGAATTAAATAATACATTTTTCTATCACGTGGTTTAATCGAACCCAGAACAAAAACCGAGTACGTCAAACTAAAGAGAGATGATCGAGGATTTGATTGACTGCAGCCTAAAAATTTCTCAAAGGGAGTACTATCTGCTAACAATGGCAATGTCGTTGAGGACCAGCTTCTTCACTAAATCATCGGCGTCTCTTCCACGGCGGCGAATTCCGTTTCTCACTTCTCCGCCGACATGTATTTTCAAGGTTTGCTTTTCTCTTCATCTGTGCTTATTCTTATCTTGATCTTCTGTTGCTACTGCGATTATCAATGGTCCGGATCTGCTGCCATCGCAGAATGGAGTTTGTAAACAAAGATTTGTGCTGCTTAAAGTGAGCTGCGATTTTGAGGGGAGCAAACGAACTGCCAAATCCGAGTCCGACACGATAATGTATACTGCCGCTGTTGATGAAGATGACACGGCTATTTCATCGTATAGATGGTGTACGGCTCTCGGAGGCGTTGGTTTTCTGGAGACGGCTTATTTGACTTTATCGAAACTCAACGAATCGGACGTACTATGCCCCATTGGACAGGGGTCTTGCAACGCCATACTTAATAGCGACTTCGCTTCCCTTTTCGGTACCCTTCGTTTACGTACGCTCAAATAGATTTGTCCTCTTTTTTTAATTGCTTTTTAGGCGATGGAAAGTTTTGGTTGATTTCTTTTTTATTTTTATTTTAATTGTACATGGGGTCAATGAAGAAAGTATGCGTATATGTATGGAGCACCTATCATCTATATATTAAGGAATTTGAGACGAGTGACAACTCAAAGGAATCAGTTCCTATCTGCGTGAAAGCCTTAAGCTGCATTATAAAAAAAAGTTTTTCTTCTTGGCTAGGTTATGTTGCCGGACAATAATTTTAAGACTGGCAGAAACAAGAAGAAACCTGTCTGTCGTAGGAAGGTGCTTTGGGTTTCGTTGAGTAAACTATTTATTTGTTGCAAAAGAACTTTACTATGAAGACATGCCATCTCCAATTCAGTGGATTAAGCTGCTCATATTGGCTGAAAATCTATAGTGCCATGCGGACATCCAAAGTAATATGGGTTTATCTGTAGATATTTTTTAGCCGTCCATAGCAAATCAAGAAGGGGGAAAAAAAGTTTAGCTGTAGACTAGGATAAAGCATGTGCTACTTAACTGGATGCTTCGAGCAAATTAAAAAAGGTAAGAAAAAATGTTTCTGGAAGGTTTTATGTGCTCATTCTAGTGTTTTCTTTCTACCTTTCCTGGTTTTGTTGTGCTGAAAAAGATTTATTGGCATAATCTTGCACCATGATATCTCCATTTTATTTCATTCCTACACATCCTCTTCTGAATGAGCACCTATACTATGTAAACCAATTGTTTTGTCTGCCCAGAATCCTTGCGGTAAGTAATTTTCACACTATGGTTTTCTATTTGCCAGGTGTTCCTCTGCCATTATATGGTATGGTTGCTTATGGTTTAGTTGCAATTCTTGGCTTACGGCTACAATTGGATACCCAGAACACAGCATTTGATGTCCAGAAAAAAGATGAAACGATCTTGATTGGAATAACTACCTCCATTGCTGTTGCTACTGCGTACTTTTTGTATGTCCTGAGCACTGAGTTTGCTTCTGAATCATGCTTCTATTGTTTAACATCATCAGCACTAACCTTCAGCTTGTTCTTCATCACCTTAAAGGTTCTCCCAAGTTCATTTTCTCTCATTTTTCTACACTATGCTATAAATGATGAGAAAAAAAGATGTTCTTTGGCAGAATTTTGGGTTTGACAAGATCCAAAAAATGTTGGGTTCGATGTTTTGCATTGCTAGCGTGGTTACTATTGCTTTGAGTGTATCATACAATGTTGTTCAACCTGTCTCATCCAGGTAACCCAGTCCCTTGAGATACACAATGACCTCAATAATTGTTTTTGCTGTTTATGCTCTATAGATTAATTTATTTTTCCAATTAAAAGTTGAGTGCTTACACAATTTGGATATTAAGGGAATAACAAGATTTGAACCCTGTTTGAACTGCTAATAGGGGAATTCAATTCCCAATGCTCCTATTAGATTTTTTTCTTTTTTCTTTTTGGTGCCTGGTAATCTGAAACTTTTTATAAGTATATGTGTTCTTGATATTTATGTATAAGCGACTTGTGCAATGATGATAACTGGAAGAAGTGTGGATAGAGTTTTACTTGAATTTCACTAAATTGAGATGCAAATAAGTAATTCTCAGAATGAGCTCGAGGACTGAAATTCCTATCAAGCAACCAAATAATTCTTTTGTTATATATTTGCAGCAATAGCAGAATCGCTTCATGCTATCCGGAACCAATTTTATCTACACATGTACAAAACTAATTTGGATTACCTTCAGCATATATATAATGGCATCCATGCATTGATGTATTCTTTTAGGTTAGTAGGTAAATTGGTAACTTAATATGTATCAGTGCTAAGTTGTTGATGTAACATGCAAAGTTCTTAGTTATTCCAAACTGCTTTTGACCTAATGCTCAGATTTCAGATATCCCATAATGTATTTATTGCTAATGTATTCAACAGCTTGGCAGTGACAGAAATACCATATGTGGAAAAAGAGATCACGAAAGAGTCCAGTCCTTTGGCCGTTTCTCTGGCAAAACATCTACACTCTATCGGAGCAAAACTCTATGGAGCTTTCTGGTGCTCGCATTGTGTGCATCAGAAAGAGGTAATTTTACGATATGCTCTCATGTTGTTTGAGTTGGATGCGTGCTCTATTGTGATTTTGTTATACTCCAGCTAGAAGTCAACTGACTGGATTTTAGTAATCTCTTAAGAGAATTCTTGAAGTCCTTTGGCAGATTGGCGATTCTTGGACAATACATTTTTTGAATTTTGTCAGTTAGAAGTCCTTTAGCTCTCAAGTATCTGAGATATTATTGTAGAAGAGCTGGGGAATCCAAGACTCTGATATATATTTCAAGATGATAAAAAAAATGATCGCCGCCCTGCATCTTTTTCATATTTAATTGGTTGGGTTTCATTGTATTTTCTTTCTAATTTCATCTGCCGGACTTATGTTCAGAAGCCCTGAGAATAAACATTTACTGATGCTCTCCTGATGATGAGATTTTAGTTCTGGCTGGTTTCTTGCCCTACATTCAGGTGTTGAAGCAGGGAGTCAGTCTAAAGCTTCCATCATTTTATTGAAACATCCGATTTACTGCTTTAGTATTTCTCTTTTGTGGCCCCCATTTGGTATTTAATTTCTGTCATATGCTTCTTCGAGTTCAATATATGGAGGACTTATATATGAGAAAACAGAAATTCATATAAAATAAAATAAAAATACATCGGCGTACGTAAACTATTACAGAGAGCTTCTTATATTGATTTGCTTTGCTGTTTTGTACTTCAATTGGAACAGATGTTTGGGCATGAAGCAGCTAAACTGTTGGATTACATAGAGTGCTATCCTGATGGAATAAAGGAAGGAACTAAAATGGCTGAGGCATGTTCCAGTATTGATCTTAAATATTTCCCATCGTGGGAAATAAATGGGCAGGTGCAAAATCTTCTTCATATGAGCAAGACTTGTCCGTGTTCTTTGTTTTTGCACTAGTTTACAAACCTTGGTGTTTTTTTTTTTTTTTGGAAAGGAACCTTGGTGATATTGTCAATAACTACTGTAGTTATAAGAAAAAGAACATCTGGGGCAATAATTATTGTGACCTGTGGTTGTTCTTTATCATTTTTGCCATACCTAGAAAAAATATGTTATTTGGTGATGTAGTTTTCAGATGCCTCATTTTCTAAGATGGCTGCAGGTTTTGAACGGAGAGAAGCAGTTTGCAGAACTTGCTGAATTATCTGGGATCAAACTTGAAGATTTGAGCTGACAAAAGTAAGAACATCCTACTTTCTTATCATTATCCTTGCAACTTTCTTATATATATATACTACATAGATCAACTGGTGCTGCACTTGTGCTAATGGGAATCATCACTGTCATCGATCAATGGTGGAAGATGACTATTATATTGAAGCACTTGACGGGAAATTTGATGCAATTTCTTCTGATAGAATGAAATATTTGTTGTACCAGTGCTAATAAACTTGTTTCATTCTCATGGTTTACTGTCAGTAGAAACAACATGTGCAATGATTGAAATCATTTTATGACGGAATTATATAATTGAGGTCCAGATTTGGGGAAACAAGATATAATTCTAAACAAGTGACAGATGCTACAGTAACTTAGATACTATGACAAAAGGGTTTGCTATAATTAACATCTATCAAGACTATATATCTACAGATATATTGTACGAAAAGACGATTCGATGCATATATGGAAGTTTCATCATAAATGAAGTTATTTAGAAAGTGAGGACAATATTAGGAAATACATGGATATTTGGGAAGCCTGTAGGAATATATAAATGATTATGAAAGGTAACTCTTACTATTCCCTTTTTTAGACATTCATATGTCTTAATATAAATAGCCCGTTTCCTCACATGATGTATTACGGTAGTAAAAACTAAATTGATTGTGGTCAAGGATTCTCTTTCTTAATTAATATAGCATGTACTAGTGCGTTTTCCGATGACGGACTGCCACTGATATTATTCTGGATAAACTACATTTTTTCGTATCTGGATGAGCTACACTTTGATAATGTACAGATCTTCCAAAAGCACACAGAGGCGTGATCTTTTAGATCGGGCAGACGTTATCAAGCATTCAGATTTATGCTTTATCAACACCACCAATTAAATCATTCCAGAACCAGCGAAATGAGTGACCTTGAAAATAAAGGAACAAAAAAAGATACTGTGTATAATGCCTTGGCAAGATAGTCATCTCGCCATTTATGATCATTGTTCTATTAATAAATTCATTCCATTTCAATTTAATTTATTTACCAATTATAAGTGGACGTGGACATTGGCGCCCCTTGGCCATTGAATTACTTATCATTTCGTCTAAATTGATGATTTTTATTATATCAATTGCATGCAACTAAAAGAAGTGTCTTACCAAAAAAGAAAGAAAAGAAGACTAGATAAATCTAAATTTGCGAGAGAATGCACCGATGCATTTAGATATAATGGGAACATTACAAGTTTGCGCCGTAGATAAAGTTGGAACACCTACGTAAATAACAAGACGGAACGTATTTATATTATACAGGAGCTAAAATGGCAGTTGATTGAACCCTGAATAAAAAACAATATATTTCTTCTTCTTCTTCTTCATAAGAGTGGCAGGCTAGGCTACCGTATCACATGCAATCTCCAAGAAAAGAATATCCCTCTTTATTTATTAATTACTGGACGACACATCATATATATAATACTACATATATACTTAATTACGTATGCGTTGAAGGGAATGATACATGTCTATATTATTGGGGTGGTTGTGGTGGCGGTGGCGGTG
>AYJT01110181.1:0-16024 GCA_001278415.1 Ocimum tenuiflorum
TTACATAATCCTATATTAATCCACCACTTGGCACACATTTCTCATAACTTTAAGGGTCAAGGATTTAAGTTTTTGTGGTGACATGCGTGAGAATTGTTTAATATTGTACTCAAGTTAAAAAAAAATTATTAGAAAAAAAAATAAATTTATATTAAAGGTCTAATTTATTGTAAGGATCTAAATATCCTACATAATATTATTAAAGGATAAAATATTGATGTTTCAACTTTAAATAATTATAACTCTCACATTTTAAATTCTAATTTTGCAAATATTATATCAAATTAAAACTCTTTGACTCTCTTTAGTTTTACATACATCATGTCCATATTAATCTTTTAAGAACATGAAAATAAATTAAAAATATCCACGTTATGGTCTATTTAATTTAATCTCAATTAGGATTATAAGATACCAATTACGATTTATAAAATTACAAATAGGGTTTCTAATATCTAAATTAAATTTTATTACATCTCAATTAGATGTTGGTGATAATTTATTATGGAATAAATTTATTTTAAATTATTTGTATATATATGAAAAAAGTACTTTTTTCTAATTTTGCATTTATATTTTCCATCTAAAATGGTCATTTCATATCTTATATGAAAGTGCATAAAGGTGGATTTGTTTTAATATTATATATGTAAAATTGAATTAAAATAAGATAACTATGATCGTTTAAAATTTAAAATAATTTTACATCAACAATTTGTTGTTTGGTGGTAATAGCTATGGCCGGTCAATCTAATATGAAAGTATCTCTAACATTAAATCAATAATTGATTAAACTCGTGTTAAATCATATCAATTAATTAAACCCTATTAAAAATAAGGACGGTTGTAGAAAAAATATTACATTTTACAGAATTACGGCACCTTAAAAGGAGTTGATTGTAGGTTTAGCAAATCATGGGCAACGTTATAGAAAATATCAGATTTAGGTGAAAATCATATAAAATCAAAACGTCGAGTTTTTCTTTTTCACTAGAATGATGGGCTATTATTATTTTCGCAATGGGCTTCCATCAAGCGTCGCTGGCAGGTCGAAGTTTTTTTGGGTCCCTGCATACTTGTTTGTTGCCCAAGCCAAAATATGTGATATATAAATTTCAGATCATAATTAATTATATTCGAGAATTTTTGTCAAATTGGGAAGCGGTGTTGTTATTTCACTTTTGAATTTTGAAGGTTAGTTCTTTTTAAATCCTTTTGCTTCCGTGAATTCAGTTTCTGTCATGTCATTGCTGACTTATATGGACGAATTTGTATAGTGGTTTCGAATTTCTGCGCGACGAGTGGTATCTGTTGATGTTCAGTGCGAATTTTCACGTTGTTAAACTTTAGCTGAGAGTTAAGTAAATAGAGCGCTTTCTGTTCAAAGAACTTGTTCATTATAATAACTGTGAAATGAGCGCTTGTTCATCATACTCAAATTCAACCTTGTTATTAACTTCCCTCTTTGGTGTATGATTTTTTATTGTGAAAATCTTATGTTTAGCTGAATCGTGTTTTAATCTAGCATAATGCCACTGAAATATCAGCTGGGACAGCATAGCTTTTCTATTGATTTTTTGTTTATGATTCCTGTTTCTGTATCTAGAAACCATGCCATTTCTCTGTCCTTCAGTGATAATCAACGATGACAACCGAAACCAAAACCCCTGCCACTAGTTCGTGCAGGAAGAAGAAGAAGGAAGAAGCAAGTTTCCTCGAAGATGTGAAGGATCACATTGAGGAATTCATCCATGCTGCAAGCTTCACTTCTAATCCTTACTACATAAAATGTGTGTTGATGTGGTGCATATCATATATGTGATTGTAAACCGATTCTCATTTTCAGATGTTTAGCATGTCAAAAGTTGTTGCAGAAAGGAATTCGGGCTCTGCCTCTGAACACAACATTGCCTAAATAGTGTTCTTGCTCTGTTAAGTTTTTTATAACATTAGTCAGTAACTTTATGTTTATTTGCATACTTGACATATGTTTTTTTCACTCTTTATGACTTCAATTTCAGACATATTTGTCTTGGAAGAGCTGTGATGTGAACTTGGTATTGGATATGCTTGTAGAACTGTATAACTTGACATTTAGCTCACTCCAGTAAGTGTGAAATTGCCTGCATATAGATTATAATTTGGTGTGAATTTTGCCTCTGATAGGATTAAATATATTCAATTTCCTTTTCTGTCATAATCGATTTACATTTGTCCCAAACTTTCATTCAGGTCCCTCTGTTAAATATTTGTTGATGATTTCTTGCACTTTTAGTTGCAGAAGTTACGTTTTTAGTTCCAAATTAGTCCATTGGGACCAACAATATCTTTTTTCTTCGCCTTTGGGACCACCAGAAAGTAGAACCAGGTCATCTGAGACTAATTTTACTATTTACTCAAAAACCAATGTGTCGACGACAGGTCCAGTTCTAGAAAGTAATGCTGGAGTCTTGAGTGGTCATCCAAAAATGCGATCGAACCTCAGTCATGATAGTAATGCTCGAGTCTTGTAGAGGCCCGACATGTTTTGTAAACTATCGTTTCTAACACAATAACGATCGCGCTACTTGTAAAATTCTATAGATGCTACACTTGATGACACATTCATTGTTGCAAATATTATATGAGTTGTGTTGAGGAATCTATTTGAAAGAATAAATTTCACAATCATGATGAGTAATGTGGAAGGGCATATGCATTGAATAGCAGCTTATGATATGAATTTTGGTACCGATTCAACCTCCCAATTTTTACGTCTCCCTTGTATCATATTGATATATGGTCACACGGATTCCATTCTTGATCTTTTTCATATATTCTCGAATGTTTTATTGTGGTTATTACTTATTCAAGTTTTCCAGTCTTTTTAGGATCAGAGATAACGATTCAATAATTATTTGAAAGAGAAAAAGGGGATTAGAAACAACATTACCAGTTGACAAAAACTTCCACGAGACCATTTAACTCATTAGAGGAATCTTATGAAAATTTATTAAGCACAATCAAGATTTATATATATTATTGGATTTAATTGAAAGGATCAACCTAACTTGTACAGGATTAAATAAGATTGCATATTAACTCGAGATCCTTCATAAAACTATCATGAAATTAAATATGATTGCTATATGTAAATTTGGAAGGCCTCCATATTTGGTTGTTGAATTAATTAAATTTTTTTATCGTTCATGTGACGTAGGTTTTTCTGTTTCGATTATCACTCCTAGCATCATGATATAAAACATTACAATGTTCTTTTATTTTTCTGATTCTTTTTTTTTCCTCGTTGGTTTTTTTAATGACATTTTATATCATAGATTAAAAATGCGATGAGGAATTAAAGATTTGATCAAGTATTCAAGTCTCATGTGAGCTAGGCAGGAATTTCATAAATCAGGAAAAAAACTTCAATGTTTATATTCAATTCATTAACTTTATCAAGAAAGAATAACTTTATACCATAAATTCATACGTGTACGCATTATTATTATGTAATTGTAGTAATAATCGCCTTAGTTATACCCACAACCAATTGAGTAAATTGATTTTTTTAACACAAGTGCGTGTGTGTGTGTGTGTTTGCGTCTCAGTGGAAATTTTATTTTCTTTGATATAATTAAAATAATGTGATGATAGCTATTTTTATTCGAGAATGACATTGATTAGTAATATTAAGAATCTTGACATTAATTAGTTAACATGAGCTCAGCGAGTTTCTTGGTTCTTTTTCATATCGGTCTTGAAAAAAAATGTACTAAAAGCACATAAAGAGAAGTAGAAAATGTTGATCGGTCCTCCCGAAAATTATCAGTGCATACATTAATTTCTGGAAAATGAAAAATTATGGCACGTATATTTATTTTATTATTATATGTAGACAAATTCTGTCCAATATCACGAAGAATCACGATATCCTGTATGATTCTCAAATTACTACTACATTACAATAATAAATATATGTGTGCATATATAATTGCTTCAGGTAGATGTTGCTTGCATCCTTTATTTAAAATCTTCAAATAATTTATCCTGCACAAGGAAAAAATAATGTCAAACATTAATTCCCATAAAAATATGTATGTGCATGCTGCATGCATGGCATTGATAGTTCATGCAGAGTAAAAACGGAACGTGCTCAAATTATTTACTCAAACATCGAATTAAATTGAACAAACGTGCACGTGAAGAAGATGGCAAAAATTATTTCAAATTAGTTGAAAACCATGAGAATCAAATTTTAAGATTTCAGGTTAGTTTTACAGTATTGTGTGGCTATCAGGAAATCTACATGTATGTGGACATAAGGGTCGTTCAATCCCACACTTGTCGAAAATTTCTCTAATAAAGATAAATATTAGCGGTTTAATTCAATTTCTTTCTCATTATAAAACATGCTACTAGGATCATTATCACCCACAAAGTTTATTTATTATCAAGGATGGAAATCGTTCGACTTTTTAAATGTATGGATGAAATGAAATAATTACAAATATAACAATGCTAATATTATTAGTGCTACCTTTTGTTCATCTCTTCATGCTAGTGGTCTTGTAATTTGGGAATGGAACTTTCCCACTCTCAATGTACTTGATATCGTCAACAAGGTTATCATAATGCATCTTCACTTCATCGGGTGTTCGCCCTCCGATGGCCCGGGCAACGTTGACCCATCGATCAGGGGTGTCCTGATCGAACACGGCCAACGCCCTTTCAAAAGCCTTGTTTTCTTGGGCAGACCATCTTCTGCTGCTTCCCGAAATTGATGTTGATGCCATTTTTTCTTGAATCGAATTGTGATTTCTCTACCCGAAATTAAAGACTAAAAGAGGTGAGTGTAGTTATGTTGAGAAGAGGTGGAGTTGAAGAAGTGGGAAATGCTACTTATTTATAGGCTTCAATGTTGAGAGGTGGGGTCATGATAGTTGGCCTATAAAGTTGCAAAATCTTGAAGAATTTATGTGCTTTGTCTACTTATGAACCACAAATGAAGTAGGGCAAGAGACTGGTTATTATAACCTTCAACAATCTGCATCAATATTGTAATAGAATGATATCCAATTTAGTTAATCACATTTGTTTCCCTAGTTTTTGGTCAATAGTTATGTGTATGAAAGAGGTTCACAAAGTGTGGAATCTATACCAAATCAGCTTATCATATATTTGCATGGTTTGTTTGCCCCAATTCCCCTTCCTTTTAGAACACATAAAATAGATATATACCTCAAGAAACAAGCATACCACTAGGCAAAAGATAGAGCTCACAAAATTAAAATCTACAGAAACAAGAAAACAAAAGCAATTCATGCTATAAACATGGTACTTGCAAAAGATTTGGAAAATATTCAATTATATTAGAAATTATGCAAATTTTTTTAAAAAAATAACACAAACTATCTTAAATATTATAATACTCCAATTTCTCAGCACCGGAAAACTGAATTGGCATACTGCTTTTCAGATCATGATCAATGGTGAATGTATGTGCTTGCTTATAAATTTATAAAAGCAGCGTGTCGACTCAGTTTTTCAATGTCGAAAAATGATTCATCCTATATTCTGAATAATTTCTGATAATTTGTACTTGTATCTAAAATTTCGGATAACTTGTATTATTTTTGAAAAAAAAAAAAAACCATAGTTTAGAAGATAATTAATCCAATTATTGAGATGCATGCATTCCCACAATTTCTGTCTCTTGATTTTTTTTTTCTTTTTTAACTTCGTGTCCATCATTAATAAAGCTCCAGGAAAGCCACAGGCTCATTGCTGTCCAATTTATTGAGAAAGAAATTAAGCAATGAATCTTTTAAACTTAATGCAGAAAAGGAATCGTTTCTTGGTGCTTCGACTGCGATGCATTTTTGTTTTTGAAATGTTCCAAAAGATTGATAACTTTTCTTACATGCCATGTTTGCCCTGCAATTTCTGCTTCCATTTTTTGTTGTTGGTCGAATTTAGGAATCTATAGTTTCTTTTTTAACCCCGTGTCATTATTCATGTTTCTGCAATATTTTCTCTGATTAGTTGTTCAAGATTCTCTCATTTCCTTCACTGAAAATCAATGACAAATAATTGTCAATATTTATAGCAGAGATGGATTTTTTTTCAGAAGAGAAAAAAGAGCAGAAGCAAGAATCTTGTATTCTTATGGGTGTTTAGTGGTTACTAAAGGAAATTCCCTAACTATGATATGAAAATTTTTGGGAACTAAGATTATTGATTTGTTTCACAAGCTCAACGGAGGCTTTACCCAACAAATTAGGGTATTTATATAACAAATTTTAGTATATTGTTTTCAGTTTTTAGCTAATATCTGATCAGTACATAATTATAAATTTTTATTGTTAAAATTCAAATTTTTATTTATAAATATTGATTAGAGTATATTATGTTGTAATTAAATTTTATTTTTATAATAATTATTATTAAATTTAAATATTTTATTGTGGAGGTAGAAAATCTGTTTCTACTTTTACATTGGTCCATAATGATGTACGATGATATTCTTGGCATGGAATATTATTGTGAAAAAGCAAACGAAAGATAGGGTTTTTTCGGCCTCTCTGGACCAAGATTGCTTTTTCACTTTGCTCTACTACTTGTAACAACCACTCCAAATATTCTTAACAAAATGTCACTACATTAACCAATCAAAATCTTTGATCTTATAATCCACATTGCAACATATAAATATAACTTCAAGAAATCTAATGGTTGCACGAGATTAAAAGTACAAGAATATTTTGATGAAGATTTTGTTGGTGGAATTAAAAAATAAATCAATTGAGACGGGGGGGCTGTGTCCTATGCAACCAAAAATGCAACCCACTCATATAAATGGACTTGTAATTAATGCGGCTGTGGTTGCCTCTTTATTACATCATGACCAACCACTAGTATACATGGCGAAATTCTTCGATGATGTCAAACCCTCTCCCTCTCGCATATGGGTGGATACCACTGGCAAAGTGTGTAGTATAAACTTACTCGATTTTACTGCATGAAGACCGTAGCAGCTATAATTTGACAGCAAAATGGAGGTGAGAGGGACTGTGGCAAGTTGCAAATATGCCTTCAATCATAGTCTAATCTTGCAATGATTAGGTGAAAGTTACAAGTGCATATTGCTAAGGAATCTGTGGCTTCAAAAGTGAGCTTTCTTTCAAGAATTGGTAGCTTCATACAGATATTTGTGGAAACAAGTCTATCATCCATGCATACAATTAACTTGCAGCTGTGAGGCTATCACACTTAGAATCTCTAGGCTGGTCCAAATTCTTACAACTTGTAAGAATCTGAGGGACCTTAAATCTTTGTATGCACCAATAATGTTTTGGGGTTTGAATTATTCCATCCCTTTGTGGTATCACCCCCATTAAGACAGTAAACAATCACAGGCTACAATTATATGGCACAAAAGTGATTCATCAATTTTGGAATTGGAATCACAATTTTTTTTAAACTGTTGTTCACCATACAACATTAGATCGTGTAAAATGCAATTGAATTTATATTTCCGATACTTTGGTTAATCCCAATTATTTACTTTTTGTCTCTTGTTCAAAGGAGTTGCAATTTTTGTCTCAAAATTGATGCATAACTAAATTGATTACGTTGCAATACGTGTGCCTATTACTAACTGAAGAATAATTGGTAGAAACGACGAGAAAAATAAAATTGGAGGCAAAAGTCGCAATCTCCGATCATAAACCCTAATCTTTTTTTTTTTTTTCCTCCAGGACTAATCACTACTTCGCTTTTTGGAAACCAATGGATGGATTTGCAAAGTAAGATGCAATTTTTAGTGCTCAATGATATTGCATCAAAAGCATAGTATACCCTAATTAATTCAAATTATAACCACTCACTTGATTCTATAGCATGATTCATTTTGTTGTGAATAACTTACAAAGTATTTGAGACTGAACATGTCAACATTTAATATACAAATATGAAACCAAAAGTAAATCAACTGAAATCAATGTAAACTGACTCAATCCTAGAGATTTTAAAATGATTAATAATGCATGCATTTACTTTGTAAAATGCATGCGGGTTTAGGGCTTAACTGATTCTTGAATATGTAAGGTGAAACCTAAAAGAAGAAGAGTTAATTAATGATTGAATCTTGAAAAAGAGTTCTGATTGAGGGAAAAAAAAAAAAAAGGAAAAGAGGTATTTAATATTTGTTAGAGTAAACAAAGAAAGAATAAGATTCCTAAACTGTAAAAAGGAACAAAAACATAGGAATAACGGCAACTTTTAGCATATCCAAGGGTTAGGAATGGTGTCGTGGATGTTTAATTTCGTTTCCTATGGTATATTCTAATTTTAAAAAATTAGTCTTTGCGAAGGTGATAGCCTATATGTGGCTAGTGTAAAATTGATAAGATACTATTCAATTAGTACATTGTACCACAAAATAAAGAATAAGATGTTTTGATCCCGTATTTGGAAGTATGTAGTGAATAATATAAAGTATCGTGAATTTAAATTTTGATCGAGAATGGTTGAGTCCATCTCAAACGATTTAAGTGTTCTCCTAATTTTTTCTCCGACTAAGGGTTTGGATCCTCGACGGTTACATTCTCTATTATGATATTGAATTTATTAATTTTTAATTTCATATGATTTATATAAATATTTACCATTCTTAAGTAGAGACTATCTTACCAAATAAGAATGTATAACATGTTATAGAACTTAAATATGAGAATTACTAAAATAAAAATTAAATACCATAAACACTAATTGTTGGGCAGGAGCAACCCTACTCAACAATTGTAAAGGGTAGTATAAAACATAAAAAAATAAGAAAAATATTAAATGAAAATTTATAAATTTATAATATACTAGAAGATTATGTAACGCAACATGAGATTTAATTAAACGCAAAATTAATAATGTAATAGTTCATTTCCATTGTTAAATAGGAATGTTTGTCGATGTGGGACTTTGCTTTTATAGTAGCTTAACAATATTAATAACTTCAATTTCATATTAAAATTTTTATCTTCAATATGTTTGGTGCAATATTCCCCACAAAATATAAAGAATGATCGTCTTTTTTCTGATATAAGAGTCTTCAGACTACATCAAAAACATAGATTTTTGTGGAACAAATTGGAGAAGAATAAGATGATAAAAAATCAAATTTTCCATTGGGCTAGAAGAAATTGGGCTCTGAAAAACTACAATGTTGGCTTCACCCAGAAAACAAATGCAACTAGAGCTCAAAACACAAAAGAAAATTGGACTATCATGTCATAAATCTCGACGCAATTTATTGATCGCAGCCACTCGTGTTTAGACGAGTTGACATCCTTTATCTACTAAGTAGCTGAGAGATCTATTTGAGTCTCCCCACCCTCAAATTCCCCATCAAAAGAACAAAAAAAAAAAACAATTGGATCACAATTCACAAATACATAAACAATAGCTAATTTTAAGATTTTAAACAATATTGGTTTTTTTTCTCAAGCAATTTATTTTTTCTAACTTCAGTATGTCGAGACTAAAAGATAAAGTTCTCAGAAAACTTGTTGATAAGGTAAAATTCTTGCCACGTCAGTTTTCTCTTTTTTTGTTTTTTTTTTAGCGAACGTCAGTTCAAAGTTTAAACAACTTTTTTTTTTTTTTCAAATTCAGGTGTCGTGTTATATTATAGCTTGAGTTAATATATAAATATAATAAATTTCAGTTATTTTCAAAAATTTGGTATGATTATAGGTCTTGATAACTGTTAAGCAATTATCAGCAGGTGTCAGTCTCACGCCGTCGATTAATTTATTTTATATTCAATTGTTGAAATTAGCTATTGAATTCGGGCAACAGTAAATAAAATTGAATTATTAATATATCTTAGAAACTTTGAGTTATTCTTTCTTTTTTTGAAACACCAATGATATTTGACATTAACTCAGCTGCGAAGACTTTTATTTAACGCTTTGAGTGTGGGAATACTTTTTTTCAATCATTTATTTATTGCAGGATTGAAGTCTACTTCAAGAGAACCAATAATCCCTCTCATTGATTTTATGATGGATAATGTTAAAATTAATTCTTTTTTAAGTATGTGATTAGACCATATTAAGTCTTGCTTATTAACATCCAACTTTCTATATTTTAACACCCTTTAAATATTTTATTATTAATTAGAATAATTGTTGGCGTTCAAAATAATTTGTCGTGTTGAAAGTCTAGAATGTATGAAAGAAAGATCAAGTGATGAAATTGAATAATATCCAGAATTGAGGTTCAAGATGGCCCTTAAAGGCATCCTTGAAGAATTTTTTTTTGAAAAGAACATACGATGTTCAAAAGTGAACGCACTGTTTTAATAGATTATTTGCAGACTTGTATCAAGAATTTTGTGATTTATTTCTCTTAAGTTTCAAATTTAAAAAAAAAAATCATCGACAATAATTATTAAATTGAAGGAATAGCATCAAGTTATTCCGTCCGTATCGGCTGACACTATTTAACATTTCAAATACATTTATCTCAAAATTAAATAATAAAATTAATTTTGAGTGGACATAAAATTTACATTAATGTGGGTGAAGAGTCAGACATTCCAGCAACCATGATAAATAGGAAGTTTGAAGAATAGTGGTGCCAAAAAAGATTGGTCAAAAATTTATCTTAAAAAGACAAAAAATGAATGGAAAGAGATTGGTCAAACACTTTTAGGCCAATTAGGATTTGCCTCCTTCTCCCAAGAAAAACATTAATTATGTATTTCAGGACGTTGAATGTCGGAAAAATATATTCAGAAAAATAATTTGAATGCTAATTAACATCACCACACAATTTAGAAAAGATGTTTGTGGACTGCTAGAACATTTAGAAAAATCATTACGTGATCTACTTGTTCTTTTATTTGGTAAACGGTCTATTAAATTTATCATGTTGTTTAGTGGATTATTATGCAATAATAAAATTTACCTCGAACAAAAAATGGACAGACTTTTCTAATTGAAAAAATAAAATAAAAATAATTAAATCAAATAAGAAGTGTAGTGCCTGGAGTTTAGGATTTTAAATCTATCATAGATAGTCTAAATACAATAATGAACAAAGATTAACATATATAATATGTTGACTTAAAGTACCAAGCTCATAAGATTCTGTATATTTCTATTGGAATTTATTTTTCTTAAATTTAGAATTCTTCCTTCTTCTCAATTTTATTCGTGACAAAAACTTAAACCGCATAAAGGATTTAGATGGATCTAAATAGTTCATTTTTACTAACTCAAATTCATACCAGCCTCGGATCATAAACTCAAATTTATATTCGCCCTAGATCTTAAACTCAAACTCGTCTAAATGATTAGGCGGTCTAACAGGAGATCTCCTCTTTATTCATAACCTCTCGTGATATTAGACTTCTATTTTTTATCACGTGTAAATATCTAGTCGATATAAATGGGATTAACTGATTTGGATTATGATTTATAATATTCCAATGATGATGCTTTCGTGCATCTTGGTGTTATCATATTTTTTAGAATTAAGTATAATTTAATATTTGTAGATACATGAAAAATAAGCAGTTAGTGTTTTTTGTTTAGATCTCTCCATTTAAACACGATATTCTAGTATCTTAAATGAAAGAGCTAGATGATAACTTAAAACTTGATATATTATTTATATAATTTGAATTAAAAACAATATATCTAAGATTATTTGAATTTAAAATAATTTTATTTATATTTATAATGTCATTGACCTTTTGTTTTTTATTTTCATTTCTTGAAATAATGAGTACGAAAAAGTCCCTATTTTTAGCATTAGTCTAACTAATAATGTGGATGAGACCCACATCAATATCATCTAGAGTGAGGGTTTTGGTTATTAAGTTGTCACCATGTTATTTTTATATATTTATAAATTAAATTTGGGATGAATTTGAGATTCATTTGATAAAAATATTCTTTTGACAGTCTCACAAAAGTGTGCCCGAATTTTCATTATGAGAAAATTCTTCACCTAAACTAGATATTGGAGACAATATGATGATACAATAATCCAGTGTTTGATCAAATTCATAATAACTAAGATACTTTACCCCATATTTTGTGGAATGATATAATTGGTCTTTGTCCAGCTTTTTGGAAAGTGAAAGTGAGGCGAAATACAAAAGAAATAAAGTATAAAAAGTAAAAAGATGCATAATAATTGTTCTCCCATCATAACCACGTGCACAACCTACTTAAATTATATTTCTAATCATTAAATAATGATGAGGATATGTGAAACTGAATTAATTAGTTAAACAAATATAATACTATTAATTAATTAATAATACCAAAATGAAAGGCTAATCATGGGGTGGACAGTTTTTTCTCAATGCTATTTGATGTAAATTAAAAATATTATTTAATATTACCAGAATCCCTGATTGTGAATAGAGTGGATATCAGACTGAATAGTTTCCGGCAAAAATTGGGTGAATTTGGCTGCTGTCGGCTTCGACATAGTGAGGATTTTTGGGGCCACTAAACAAAGGAGGAGAAGCCAAAATGAATTACTAGAAAGGATGAAAACAAGCCAAATCTCATATTACCAGTTAGATAGATAATAAATAAATTAAATCCACGAAGCTAAGACTGTTTATCAATTTATAAAACATAAAAAATGGGAAAATATTTATATGGTGCAACAGATATATTTTGCTGCATGAATTGTTAATATTTGAGGAATAAAGTGGAGTTTTAATTTAAGGCCTAAATTATATACGTCACCGGTATCCACGCATTTCAGGGAGGTTGGGCTCTGCAGGGTTGGAGAAAATGGAGCTATATATAATTATCTAGAAAGGGCTTGTGAGGGTACAATTGTAATTTTATATGATAGTTTTAATATCTTTTAAATAGGGAAGTGCATTCCTAGAAATATATACATAGTTTAAATACCAATGCTTAAAAATGAACATCAAAACTCGAACAGAGGATAATAGAGCCAAAACGAAAATTATGCAAAACAAAGTTCATAAACTTGATTAATTATCTTAATTTTCTTAGAGAAACCAAAAAGGCCATTGAGTTCAATTTACTATAATATAAATCTCTCTTTATTTTTAGAGTAAGAACGGGCATTGCGATTTTTTTAATATAAATTTAAAGAAGCGCTTGCGAACTAGACATGTATTGCTACTATAATTTTAAAAAAATGAAAAATATTGATTGCAAGTAGCTCAAAATCTTATACTCATATCAAAATATGACAAGATTAGAATAATTAAATTTCAATCACAGCTAAAAATAATCATTTTAAAAGCTTATATCATTTGACTCGGATCCTATTAATTAGTAGGTTATATGTACATGCACAATACATTTCATGGAATAATATAGGCATTAATTGGAACATAAATTACCTTGTACATTATTTGATCTACAATTATGCATTAATTAAATCAGAACATGCACTGACTGCAAAAAGAAGCCAAAGAATCTTTTTGATCAATGAATTCAACTACCTAATTAATTACTACAATATGTATACTTGTACATATGAAGCACAAGTGGTACAACTAAGCATGCATTATTAATTTTTTGCCTCTCTAGTTGTATTAGTGGATTGGTAAAAGAGAGGAGAAAATACAGGTCTATTTTATAAGAATATTCGCATTTGATGTGTGTAAATCGAGGGCCGACCGCAGCGGTGGCGAACCCAAAAATTTAGAATTGGGAATGGGGATACGAGATTTATAATATGAAAATACATAAATAAACAATATTTATAATACTCGAAATCTTACGATTGAAAACATGTAATTAATAAAGAAAATACACAAATTCAAACAAAAACTACAATGGTACTTGCGAACATATGATTCCTCATTATTTTGAAAAAACTATAAGATATCATCCTCAATTTGAGGAAAATATTAAAGTGATCAAACAATCATTTAGTAATTAATCGTCCATGCTATTCTGCAACTTATTTTTATATAAGTCAATCTTAAAAATGTTTGGCAATAGAAGGAATCAACATCAACTTGATAAACAAATAAAATGTTGGATAAGTCACATGGTTTCTTTGTTTCAACTTAATAATTTATGTTGCTAATTAAGGTGTGAAAATTTTTAAGTAATATATTTATTTTTACAAATGCCATGGAATTTATTTTATTGAGCCTTATTCTAATTATTAATTGATGGGTTTAGAGAATTGATGTGTTTATATTAGGTTGTAAGTTGTGATAAATAAATTAATGAGGTTACAGTTATATGAATCTATTTTTAAAAAATATAATAGATAAAAAGAAATCTTTTTTATCATCTAACCTAAGTCTGCAAGTGGACTGTAGAGTACTGGAATCGTGATCAATTAGAAATTTTATAAGTTTGAGTATTTGATCGAAAGTTATAGTCCAACTGCGCGTCTACTATTCTAAAGATTAGTTGTCAAAATTCATTCAATTTGACACACTAATTTTAAGTGTAGTTTATTCAATTTTTATAGGAAAGTCGTAGTGATAAAATTAATAACTAGATAAACTACGTGTTACTATATAAAATTGCTAGTATGGGACAAACACTTTTCGTTTGGTCCTGAGAGTTAAGCTATAGATATATCCAATGTTTGCGTTGAGTCATCCAACATATATTTTTTCACGCTTCTATTTTGATTTAATAAAATTGGAGATATTCTATTTCCATATCACATTGTATCTTATCTTATGTATTCTTGTATCTTCTAAACAATAGTAGAATTAATTTTTATTCATTTATTTCAATATAAATTTCTTATATTCTATATCGTTTTTCAACTATTAAGCAGAACGATCCTATCCAATGAGATTTGTAATATTCACATACATAATATTAACTGAAAAAAAGAAATATTATAAACCCTTGTTGACCATATTTAGATAATTTTGAAAGATTTAATCACATGTTAAATATCAACTATTTATTTGTTCCATTCATGATTTATTAGATTCAAAAATATAAGTAAATTGATATTTAATTTCACATAACGACTGACATGATTTGATTGATCGTGAATCTTTCAATAAGTAAAACAATAATTAATATAAAATAGAAGAAATTAAGGTTTGAGAAAAATAATTGGAGAATTGAATGAAATAAAATATAATAGGTGAGAGACAATTGGTGATGAGTCACGTCGCGTGATATGCTATAAAGTTTGTACAAAGACAGATGTGCTAATCAATTCCAACCACAAATTCATTTTATAGTGGAGTTGACTCACACTTACTGTCTCACCATCTAAATAGCATCCCATAAATATTTATTATTTTTCACTCAAACATAAATATTTTATCCAATAAAAAATCGTGGTCTCCTCCGGTCCTCCACTTACAAGTTCCACTAAAGGCGGATCCAGAATTTAAACTTCATAGGATCGAAAGTGTGTGTACGTATAAGCAGACGATAGCAGATCCGATGTCGGCGTTAAGACAAATGATTTTTTTCTTCTTCCCAATATTAAAATCTTTCTTTTTCCATATTCACTCTATGTTCTTTTTTGTTTGCATCGATACAAAAAAAAAAAATTCCGATCAAATATATACCTATACCTAATACTTGTGGATTTCCGTACTTATTGTGGGGTTGGCCGACTCCGTTTGTCCGAATATAGGTCCGCCGCTGAGTTCCACCAGAGTGGCATTATGTTTTTGATATAAATTGAGAACACAAATAAAAATAAAAAAGAAGGAAAAATTTGGCTCTAAATTTTGTAGAAACAATATCTCATTTGATAATGGTCTAATAATGTAATTCAATTTCATGATCATTTGTCGATATTGTGCATACATCATTTATAAAATAATTGGGTGAATATTTATCGCCAATTATGGAAAGAAAATCATTTGTGATTTGTGAAACTATAATTTTTTTTCCTTCACACTGAGGTTGTAAATAGTCAGACATGGACGTGTTTCCTACTAATTCATTCCACATGCTTTTTATATATAGAAATTAAAAATTTTAATTAATATATTAATTCGGAAGTCGAAATAAGCTGAATATCGACACACACACAC
>AYJT01110184.1:0-13059 GCA_001278415.1 Ocimum tenuiflorum
TAGCATTTCTTGCAACTCCGGCTCCGCACTCAACGGAGAGGCCGACCCTTTCGGCCCCTTCATGTGCCAGTCGCCCAAGGCGCGCGACACGGATAGTTGACCGTTGAGGTAGCCGTCGTATATGACTCCTCCTAGTTTCTCGATTCTTGTTCTTTCGGATGCGTAGTCGGGCTTGTGGTCTCGAGACATTTCCACGGCTCTACCGCGTTTTCCTAGCACGGCTCGACAGTCTCCGGCGTTGGCAACTATCATTTTCCTGCAAGGATTGGAACTTTTTAAAACTACTGAACAGTGCATGTATTGAACGCGTAAAGTTAGTTTGCGTATTTTAATCAAATCATTTCTATAATAGTAGATTATATACAACTAAGTATACTGGATAACATTAAAATAAAATATGTAAATGCCAATAATGCCCTTAAATTAAATGCTTAAGGGGGATACAACAGGCAACATACATTTCGTAAGATATTGACACTTTATAATAGGTATAGATCAAATACCTTCCAGATATGAATGTTGTCAGTGCTGTGGTGCCGGATGATATATCGAGGGAACTATCGTCAGCAAATGCATAGTCGGTTTTGAGAAATGCACTCTTGATTGCTCTTTCAAGACAAAGAGGGAAGAAAGAATCTTCAATGATGAATTGAAGAAGCTTATCCCTAACGAATGATGCCGCATCTATACCTCCATGACCATCAAATACCTAATTGTGTAAAATAAGACTCGATAATTAGATAAATCTTGAGATTAAAGAATGAAGTTCAAGAGGCTGTCTAAATGCTCCAGGAAATAAGTTTAGTTGTCGAAAATAATAAAATATCATGGTCTAAAGAAGGATAGCCGGATTAGGTTGAATTACTTCATGAGACTGATTCTCAACACAGAAACAGATAAATGCGAACAGCATGATGATGATGCTCTACTTTAAGTCATCTTCGAATAACGGTATTTCTTCAATAGGTTCTAGACTTCCAGGTATTTAAAGATGCATTTTCGATGAGGATGAATTTGGGTTTAAATGTTAAACCTACCCCGTAAAAAGCTCCAGGTGAAGGGATATCTGCAACTTCACCAAAATACTGAGGCAAGTTATCTATGCAAGTATGGACGTCCTCCATCGACGGTTTTGGTCCTTTCTCAGCACAGCTTCCAGACCGGAAAACGGGTAGGAAGCTAGATTTTATTTCTGATGGCGATCTGATTCCCATCCCTCCAAGATCAAGATCCTATAAAATAAACAGAATACATTAGCTCACCTCACATGAACCATCACGAATATATGTGAAACCGACACAAAATTCTTTAAAGATCTTAGTTATGACAAAAAAATAATAAGCAAGAGAAAACAACACCTTTTTACTCAAAATCTTGGGAAAACTCTCTTGTTCTACGTTGATTGCTCAAGGTTCATTTGAATGCTTCACGACATAGTACAAAAGTATATAAATACTACGCATCTATCCCAAATCCCCGTGTTCAAAAGGCAGCAATGAAAACAGAGGCCAGAAAATGGAAAATGGTCATTCCTAATAAAGCAAAGTTATGCCTTTAGTTTAAGTATAGGTCATTGATTCAATCTATCTTGATGTTCACTTGCATTCCAAAAGCAAGATTCATAACGAGATTCGTTATCACATGCACCGGATACATAACTGAAATATTGAACCATTACAGACGAGAAATGGATTATTAACTAAATTATGAATCCCATAATAGGATAATAACTCATACACTAACATGAAAGTTTGCAAATCACATATTATTAACTCAATCAAGAACAAGAACAAGAGAATTCGAATGCACTCACTTCTTGAGTAACATACAACGTCTGATAGAACATTGAACCATAACCATATTGGACCTAATTTACAGACCAGAAATGGATTATTAGCCAAATTATGAATCCGGAATAGGATTAAAAACTCATACACTAACACGAAGATTTTGCAAATCACATATTATTAACTCAATCAAGAACTTGAACAAGAGAATCCGAACGCAGTCACTTCCTAAGTAACAAATAACATCTGATAAAATAAAATCAGATTACAGAAATAAGTATTTACCACCAAATCTGTAGGTGAGCCTAATGTTGCAGCATTAATAGAATGCCTCACAACAGACAGATGCCGCGGCGGTTTACCATTCAACGTTTGCTTAAAATCGGACCCATTTTCTGAAATCGCATCTTTCACCACAGAAACTTCCCCATTATCCTTACTATAATCACCCTTTAAATCAGCCATATTCCTCCCAAAACATCAACTTCACTTTTCTTCACCAAGATCAACCCACTCTCAAGATCCTCTTTCAACTAAACAATGAGCAAATCCAATCAACAACACTCTCAACCAAACTCCACTAGAATTTCTTGAGATAAATAAACCCTCAACCTAAGAAGAAACAGGAAAAAGCAATAACAACCCACAAATCACCTTCAAATCTTCTTCCCAAAATGAATAAATTCTTCAACCCAACATAAATAAATCAAAATCAACTCAAAGGATCATAATTCGGATGTCTAATCCTTGCCCCAGATCAAAACCCAAAATTCTCCGCCAAATTTCACCCAAAATTACTTTAGATTAGCTATCTTCAGAGTGGCAGATCATAACCCTTTCATGGAAATATACTAAAAAACAAAGGCGCATCGATAAAAACCAAATCTTTGTTTCAGAAACAGAGAAATAAACACTCAAACAAAAACTTGAATTGCTCTCCTCTTTCGAAACGCAATGAAGAAATTCAGGGAAAAGGGAATTCCGATTTATGGGCCGATAGAAAGGAACAGAACGGGAGAGGGAAATTCGAACAGAGATGAAAAAATTGGATGGAAAACGGAAAGAAAAAGGCATCGATTAAAATGGAGCGGAGTTCTTGTTGTGCGGTTGGTTACCGGTGATTTCAGGTAAGCGGCAGTCACTTTACCGGAACGTGGCGAGTTCTTGTTGGTCGGTTGGTGGGATCGAATCCCGACCGTTAGATCACGCGCGTTCGCGACATCCAACGGTGAGGATCGGCGGAATCTATCTGCCTCTTGCGGTTTTGGGAGGGTGGGGTTCGTTGGCGGCCGTTAAAGCGGCGCATAGGATTCTCCCAGCCACGTGGCGGAATGTGATTGGATTCCTCAGGGTGAGGTGAAATAGTCCGTCTTTATCAACAATGAGAAAATTCCGGTTGCATGATTTGTGTGGATTTTCAATTCACCAAATCGCAATATTTTCAATTTAATACACTTGTATTTAATGATATTAATAAGTCATCTCACGATAAAATTATATAGTTGTTATCTATCTACGTTGTTCTCACGATTAAATTAAATTTAAAAAAATGTTAAACTTATAAAATTGGAATCATAATTCTCTCACAAATTAATAAAGTTGCAGTCGTTGAATCTTCTTCTTCTTTATGGTACGTAATTTCTTTCACACTTCTTTTTTTCTCTTCAATTCAATTGCAGTTGTTTCTTTACGATACATAATGATCACATCATCTTTCATTGGATGACTTACTAACACCGTTACGTATGGAGGTCCTGAATCGAAAATCTTGTGATTTTCGGATATTGAATCAACAATTAATCTTTCGGTTCCTAGATCGATAAATAAATCATCTTTTGGGTCCTAAATCGGTAATTCTCCTTTGCATGGAAAAAAAATATTGACCTAATTACCGAGTATCACTTAATAATAAAGGGTCTCATAATATGAGTAATTCTTCATTCTTTAATAGTAATTGATGTTTTTCAATATTAGAGGTGATTTTCTCTTCAACCACAAATGTTGCACATAAGATCCACTATACAAAAATTGCTTGCAATTGCTTCAGAGAATAGACAAATAAGTAAATTAGAGAAGAAAATATATTGCAAATAAACAAAAATATCCGAATAGATCTAAATTTCAATGAACCATGATTAGCCATAAAATCTATGTACACGAGTAATTATTTAATTTTGGAATGCTTGATCGAATAATAGCAATTTGATTGACTTTTTAGTATGATGTGATGAGATTTAGTGGAATGCGTGTAACTTTAACTCTTATAAATAATTACATTTTCTCCTAGTCATTTGATGAAAACCCTACTTTCATTAAATTGAATAGTATAAGATAAATAATTATTATATTACAAAAAAAAAATCAATTTTCCGATATGAGTCTTTTCTTTTTTCTAGATCAGGTTTGGTACTATTTGCATTGTTATGCTGCCCGGTTGCACATTTTTTTGGGGGCCTTCTTGTTGCCCCATTTTTGCTTAGGCCATCGTCAGGCCCTCAGTCGTTTTCTGGTTTCTTGATTTTGGTTTGCAGATTGCATCTTTTTGGGTACACAAAAGTCTTATTTCTTCTTAGGAGAAATTTTGTCAGATTTACTCTTGGGTGACGCTGGTTACATTACTTAATAGTGAATCTGTTCTCCTAAGTCCCTTGCGAGGTTTTCCCTCACTGTATTCCTTGGATACACCCAAGTTTTGGAAGGAATACACCCAAGCTTTGGTTATGCTGCTCTCAATGGAAAACCCTTTATTTATTTTATTGCAACTTTATTTCGTCATAATATTATTGTCCAAACATCCTAATAAATATTTCAAAGTTCAAAAAATGACACCAAAGCAACCAAATAACATCCTGAATTTCAATTTTTTATTTGCTTTATTGTTTTAATTAAAACAAGGCGCTTATGCCATTTTTTTTCTTTTTGGAACCTTAAGTACAATATTAAAATAAACTCACGCGAATGTTCGCTCATAGACTCGAACTCATGACCTTTAAAGTCACGGAAAATGTGTGTTTACTACTGCACCCCGAGGTGGTAGACATGGGCTTAGTATTAAAAACTGCTAATTAAGCATAATATACGATTTTTGGGTGTGACATGGGCTTCACCTTCTTGTAGCCCTACAACATTAATAGTAATAATTCATTAGTAAGATATATGTCGACAAGATCCAATATTTTAGCAAATGAAAAATCACCAAAGTATGCGAGTATTTCATATTTTAAAGAATTTAATAACTACCTTATATACAAAAGTAGAGAAATGTTTTTTGCAATTATATTAATTTTATTTTCCCATGATTGATTACCTCGTATTTTTGTGTCTTGCACGTATTTGCCATTTTCGGTTGGGAATACGTGGTCCTCATCAAACAAATAACTCATACTATATATGCGACCATCAATAATATTACAAATAATTCCATTACTCTCATTTATATATTTTTTTTTTGTTAAGAGAATCAATTAATTATTCGAATTTCAAACCTATTAATATCAGAAAAATAAGTTTCGAGTTCAATCATCGCCAACTAATTCAATTCTCCTTGTCCGCCACCCAAATAAAAAGTGAAATTAAAAAACTGAAAAAAAATTGTTTTCTTTTATTGAGATTTTGAAGATTAGACGGTTGAAATTTAACGAAATTTAGTTGAACCAGTCAACTAGAATTACATTTCATCCGAACCAAAAATAAAACAAAGAATTTTCTTGAAATAAAAAAAATATCTTAATTGAATGGTGTTCGTAAGTTGTCCAACATTGTTATGTACCGCGAAGAAACCACTACAATTAAATTGGAGATAAAAAATAAAAAAACTTGTAAAAGAAACTATGTATCGTAAAGGAGAATAAGAGACAGCAGTTGCAATTTTAGGAATTTGTGAGAGAATTATGGTTGCAATTTAATAAATTTGATGTTGATTCTTTAATTTAAGTTAATTGTGGGGGTGATGTGGATACGTAACAGTCAAATAATCTTTCGCTGAATGGCTTACTAACACCGTTAAGTATGAGGTCCTAAATCAAAAATCTTGTGATCTTTCGGATCCTGAATCGAAAATCTTGTGATCTTTCGAGTCCTAAATCGAGAGTCAATCTTTTGTATCATGAATCATTTATTAAATCATCTTTCAGGTCTTACATCGATAATTCTCTGCAAATATATATATAAATTAGTATCATCGTAGAAAGCCAAAAATAATAGAACAAACTTTCCTTGATCATTTATAGTGGAGCAGGTGGTTCATAACAAACCTAAGCCCCCCACCCTCGATATCATTTTCCCCTTTCAGTCGAAAAAGGAAAGAAGATAATATTTTCAGATTTTTTTATAGGAACAAAAGAATGCATTGTCTTTTAGAAATATAAATTAGAATCATGTATATCATGTTAGTTTCACCACTATTTGCTCAAACATTAAAAAAAAGCCTTAAGTCGGTCAAGATCAACTAGCATAATATTGTCCCTTTGGGATAGTCCAGTGATCGAGACCCGTGTGTAAGATCCTCAAAGTGAGAGAGGTCTAGGGTTCAAGTCCCCGCTCCTCCATTCCCCAATTTAAATATAAAAAAAACTAGCACAAATACTATACTTATTAATTAAAGTAGGTATTATTTATTTCCATGAAAAGGTCCACGTCAATTTTTATATATTCTTTTCTAATATATAATAAATTTAGTTAATAAAAATGTTTCCATGCATTTTACACTTGTATTAGTTTTTTTTAGTCTTTGGTTCTTGTCCATTATCTATATTTTCTTAATAAAACAAAATGAAATTAATTTCTTGAGTGTTGATCATCCGAATAATTAAAATTATCAACCCTAGACTCCCAAAGGGATGCACTTTATTTTTTCTAGGATATATTTCATTATATTTAATACACATTATGAAGAAAATTCTATTAAAAACTAATGCAAAAATAAATAGAAAACGAATCGAGTCGACATTAATTTTAGCTCATGTTTGGTGTTGTGTCCAAATCGTTACATTATTACAATAATTAATACACAAATACTTATTCATAACAAAATATTCAATTATATTCTAAATTATATATTTTTTTCAAAAATATTAAAAAAATTGTCCGAAATTTCATATCAATGTATAAACTATAAAATTATTCAAATATAAAACGAATTCCAATTCTTGACATTGAAAAATTGAGTCAACATGTCGTATCTAAAAAGGTTCAATATTAATTTTCTTTTATCAGTATCTCAAAAAGAATTCTTTTATAGGTAAGAAGTTCAAAATGTAACACATTGACTCAATTTTTGAGTACTAGAAAAACAAAGTCATCCTATATTTGACTATTTTTTTTTTACTTTTTACATTTATATGAAATTTCGATGAATTTTCATTTTTTTTTTAAGAAAATGCAAATTTTAGAAATTTATATTAATATTTCTCCCTTTTTAGCGGTCATGCATCACGTGAAAAATGCACTAATCAGTACATTTTCCAGAAAGAAAAAAAGTCAAGAAGATGATGAGATAAGCTCATCAAGTTGCTTTATTTGTGCTTGCGCGGAATTTTAAAACACACTAATAATAGAATTAATATAGAAAGAAAAGAACCACTTTATTCGTTCCTTCGTCAATTGAGCTTTAAACTATCCGTATTTCCAACCGGATGTGGCAATTCGTCTGTGTTGTATCGTTATTTATGTCGGTCTGTTAGTGACACGTTCCGTTAAGATCCAACACGAATACGGTCTGTTAAGGATATGGTCGAAACGACCCGTTAAGCCCTGAACACGAGCACAACACAAACACGATATGATATGATATGATATGATAAGAACCCGGTCCGATAAACACAATAATACGAAACCAACACAAATACGATACGAAATGATCTGTTAAGAGTCTGACTGCATGAGAATTGAATAAGTAAAATAAATATTTTTATTAAATTCTTAATGGGTGACACGAACACAATTTATTTAACGGATAACACGAACACGACACGACACGACACAAGCCCGACACACACGACACAAAGTTTCCGTGTCCTTAACGAGTCGACGCAACAATAACATGAATTCGTTAAGCATCAACACTAATTCATTATTATCGTTTAAATTCTGTTGGGTTATCGTGTGGTGTCAAAAAATTGTCGGCCGTATTTCCTACAGATATTCATGCTACATATATATGAAATATGGATACCCCGTTGTGCTTTGTGTTAACTTCATATTATACATTGAAAATTTATTATTTTTTAATTAATATTTTTTTAATTTTAATTTTATATACTTTAGTTTAGTTTAACAAATACTATATAATTTTATTAGATCCAAATTAGGTTCCATATTTTCTTTTCCAATTATTGCTAATTATAGTAAAAATTTTGATATTTTATTATAATATTCCATAAATAATTATATCTCCTTATTGCATCCAGCAAACTCGCATAATATCCGTAAAGT
Source organism: Ocimum tenuiflorum (assembly GCA_001278415.1). Classification (NCBI taxonomy): domain Eukaryota; kingdom Viridiplantae; phylum Streptophyta; class Magnoliopsida; order Lamiales; family Lamiaceae; genus Ocimum; species Ocimum tenuiflorum. The sequence goes on from AYJT01110184.1 coordinate 8,220, forward strand.
TAAATTAAAGCACACAATATTAAAATTGAAAAAATATTAATCAAACATAATAAAATTTTGATGTGTAATACAAAGTGCAAGTGTACCATACAAAAATGTAACGAAGACTCTGCACCATATCTGATATACCCTATGTGTGAAGCATATCTGAAACCCATGTCATAAAGACAAAAACTTGAATTACACCGGTTAAACGATTTAGGCGAATCTAAGTAATTAATTTCCACCAACCCAAACCTTTTTTTATCTCGAATCCTAAACTCAAATTCACATCCTCCCTGAATCCTAAACTCAAATCCGCCTGAATGATTTGGGCAGTCTAACGGAAAACCTCGTCATATCATGATTGTCGACTACACTATTAAATACTTTTTATTTTGTGTTCCCCTATATTCACCATTTCACTGTACCCTCTATAGCCACAAAACATTTAACACGTTCTTAATTTTCCCTATCTATTACATCAATAAAGACTATCAATAATAACAAGATTCATGTAATTTCTAATGATTTGTCCATATACGATGATTGAGTCAATGTCCCCATCTAGGAATTTTTCAAGACTGATTGCCATAAAATTTCAACAAATTAAGTGCAAGATAATTATTCTTATGTTTGTTTATTTTTGAAAAAGAAAAGACCCATAAAATTACAAATTAATTATTTTCCTCAAGTGAAAAATTCGACCAACACATTTACTAAATTACAAACTATTCTTTTCAACTGTTTTTTGGCGGGGAAAATTAGGGGTAGTTACGAAACTGCTTTATTATATTAAATTGATTGATATTATCCATTAAACTTATAGAGATAATTTAGTTTAATTTACATAATATCATTTTATATGTGACTCATATCATTCGCCAATACTAGAAAAAATGAAGCGAGTAATGATCTTCACGAGTAGTTTTTTACGTAAAATTCAAGTGTTGTGATTAGAAAAGAAATTGTGATCCATGCTAATCATGTTTTGTAATAAAAGAATAATGGGACCATTATATAATTTGGTGTTTACTCATAATTGCCAATTGGAAATTATCTTTTTCTAAAAAGAAAATCGGAAATTTTCTTCACCTTCCATTATGGTTTGCTGGAATAAAGCATAATTGCTTCAATAATCCATTGCATTATCTCTCCAAAAACTTGTTATTCCATCCACATTTCAATGGCATTTCTCCATCAACTTTTCACTTGTTTAAATATTCATCGCTCTGCACGATCTGTATTAATAATTTTTTATTTTCTTCCACTACAATAAACCATAATATTATTATGTTGATTGCTTGTTTCAATAGCGCAAGTGGGAGTAATTTATTGACCACGAATAACATAATCTACAAACTCGTGTATTCTGGGTTTAATTCCATTAAATCTTTAAGCAAATATTCACATGAATTATTAAGTTTGGCCATTGCTGAATATCTCAAAATTCGAGTTTTTGGATTTTTGAAAGCGTTTGAATTCGGATCTCTCATATTTTCTTCTTCGTAACAAAATAGAACTTATATTGTTCGGCATGATTAGATATATCAGCTAAAGGAATTTATTTTCTCTTTGGATTCCAAACATCTTTATCTTAGAAGCTGAACAATTGTGACATGAATAAAAAACTGTGAAAAGAGTGATGAAAAGAAATAAATATGTTTGTACCTAAAAAAAAGGGGCATGAGATGTAGGAATAAAGCAACGCAATTTCCCTCTGCCTCAAGAAAAGAAAAAAAGAAATACAGTTTCCACATAAACATACTTGGATTATGAAATACAACATTTATAGAATTAAATGTAATAACGTGGGGCCTTGTCTGGAGGGCGACTTCATTTCCCTTGGTTGAGATTTTTGCACTAGGAAATGGTTTCCCACATGACCCACATGATGCTCTTTATTACATCTAACTTTTTATTTTCTTTATGGTATATATATAGATATAGTTATTTGGATAAATATTTTGAACAAGTTGTATTGTATGTATAGTTTGGCTTGATGGGTTTTTATCGTTGGCATGGCGCCTATGGCTCTCCTGCCCTTCCACTTCTTTTGGCTTCTTCAGAACTCCCAAAAGCATTGTGTGGTTGTTTCTGATGGAATATGAGGCTTCTTGATCAATTTTTGTGGAGCATAAATTTGTGCCAAAGCTGCAATCTTGGTGCTCTCAGGTCTGCTCTGAACCTAGAATCTGATTCCTTTTTTTTTTTCTTTGCTGTAAATTGTTATTGTTTCCCTCTTTTTTTAAATGGATTTTTGGTTCTTTTATCTTTGAATCTTGCTGCACCGTCTGATTTTTCCTCCTTTTGATGGGTATTTGTCTCTGAACAGTTGACATTGAGCAATTTGTTGCTGTCTCTGTGCATTTAGTGTGTATTTATAGTGATAAAGGTGGTGATTTTTTATGTGCTATTTTGCTTGAGCTTTTCATATGTAATTGGCAAGATTTTAGAGCTGTGGAAAAGTTCTTGCTGGGATTTTGAAAATGGGTTCATATTTTTGCTTGCATGACTGAGAGCTGTTAGTGTGTGTGTGTAGTTGTTATCTATGCGCATTTTTTGTGTATTTATAGTGATAAATGTGGTGAGTTTTTTATGTGCCCTTTGCTTGAGCCTTTTATATGTGCTAATTGACAAGATTTTGGAGTTGTGGAAGAAATTTTGCTGGGATTTGAAAAATGGGTTCATATTTTGGCTTGCATCACTGAGAACTGTTAGTATGTGTATGTGTGTAGTTGTTGACTATGAGCATTTGTGTGTATTTATAGGGATAAAGGTGGTGATTTTTTATGTGCCCTTTTGTTTGAGCTTTTTATATCTGCTAATTGGCAAGATTTTAGAGCTGTGGAAAAAAAATTCTTCCTGGAATTTGTGAAATGGATTCATATTTTGATTTGCATGAGTGAGAGCTGTTAGAGTGTGTGTGGTTGTTGTCTATGTGCATTTGTGCGTATTTCGAGTAATAAAGGTGATTAATTTTTTATTTTCATTTTGTTTGAGCTTTAGAGTATTTTGTTACAAGTTGTGGAACAAATTCTTGCTGGGATTTATTAAATGGGTCCATATTTTCGCCTGCAAATTGAGAGCTATTTGTGTGTGTGTAGGATGGGCGTGTTCTGGTTTGTTCTGTTTTTGACACTCTCTCTAGGAGTGTTGTCGAATGCCTTGATTGGAAATGCTTCTTCAAGACCAGCTGTTGTAAACGTTGGAGCTATTTTCACTCTCGATTCGACGATTGGGAGGGTTGCCAAGGTTGCCATTGATGAGGCTGTTAAAGATATTAATGCCAACTCCAGTGTGCTTAAAGGAACCAAACTTAATGTGATATTCAAGAACTCGAATTGCAGCGGATTTCTTGGCCTGGTTGAAGGTATTCCTAACTCACAAGAATGTATTATTTTCAGTTAAATTTCATAATGTGTAGTTGATATTAGGGGACAATCTGTTAATGTTTATAATTGTATGCATCTTCATCTTCAAACGCTACCCTCGATGCAAATACACGAACGTGCTTGGTCTATATTTATAGGTGAATGATGATGCTAGTCCGACACAGTCATATAACAGATTCCAGTTAAAATAGTCAACTAGGTGGTTACATGTAGGTCTTTTGTGTGTCTGTATTTTACTCACAAATGTATACATATATGTTTCTATTTGTTGTGTCTAATGATTTTGAAGTGAGTATTATGTGTGCCTTTCTATTTCCATTGTAGAAAATCGGACAATATTCCGTGAAAGAAGCTACTCCCTAAAATGTTAGCTATCAGCATTTCGAGGCTCATTTTTGAAGTCTGTATCTCACATGCCAGAATTGAACTAAGAATCGTGTAGTTTAACTAGAAACGAGCTCCATTGATTAGATTTGATCTAAATTGTCTTGAAAATTTCTGAAATTTACCGCATTGAAGTTCTTGAGCGTTTTAAGAGATAGACTGACACGTCCGCATTTTGTGCAGCTTTGCGGTTTATGGAGACGGATATTCTCGCAGTAATCGGTCCACAATCTTCTGTCGTCGCACATACAGTCCTCCACATCGGAAATGAGCTCAAAACTCCTTTCGTCTCATTCTCCGCGACCGATCCCACTCTCACGACCCTTCAGTTTCCTTATTTTATCAGGGCAACGCAGAGCGATCTGCATCAGATGACTGCAGTGGCTGAAATAGTTGAACACTATGGTTGGAAGGAAGTAATCGTTGTATTTCTCGACGATGATTACGGCAGAAACGGTTTATCCGCACTAGACGATGCGCTTGCAGCTCGGCGTTGCCGAGTTTCCTACAAAGCCAGGATTCCTCCTGGAGACGTGAGCCGGAGTGAAATCATGGATATTCTCGTCAAAGTAGCGTTGACAGAGTCTCGAGTTATCATTCTGCATACTTATCCAAACACGGGATTTACTGTATTTTCGGTCGCGCACTATCTTGGAATGATGGATGAGGGCTATGTTTGGATCGCCACGGATTGGCTCTCGTCTGCTCTCGATTCCGCTTCGCCTCTTCGTTCACAAGGGATGACGAATACTTTGCAAGGAGTCCTCCTTTTGCGTCAGCACTCTCCCGATTCGGAGAGAAAACAAGCTTTTTTGGCGCGATGGAACAAGGTGAATAGTGGCTCGTTGGGGCCAAGCGCATACGGCCTAAATGCTTACGATGCTGTTTGGTTGACTGCTCATGCTATCGACGCGTTCTTTGATCAAGGAGGGGTTATTTCGTTTTCCAATGATTCAAACTTGAGTTCTTTACAGGGGAGTAGTAAGCTTCACCTCGAAAAGATGGTTATCTTCGACGGGGGCCCTCTCCTTCTGAAGAATATGTTGGAGGCCAATTTCGTTGGTTTGACGGGGCGGGTCAAG
>AYJT01110262.1:0-12175 GCA_001278415.1 Ocimum tenuiflorum
GATGCTATCAAAAGGTCGAGGAAATGTGGATTCAGGAGGTAATGCATCAAGCAAATGATTCCTGCTTTTGTCTCCAACTCTGATCTTCGAAAGAAGATGTGGAGCAATATCATGAGTTGAATTAATTAATCCAAATCTTTTGAGGTTTTGTAATTTCTCAGTTGCTTGGCCGTGTATCTGGCTTTCAAAAATAAAAATACACTTGAGCTCTGCACAGTTTCACTCTTGAGTTCATGACCAAGTTCATTGCCTAAAACTATAATGAAAGTAAAAATATTATAATTTTCTAAAATTTATATTTTTATATTTTAATAGAATAGTAAGGCCGTTGATTAATTTTTCTATTTATAAAAAGAGAATGGTTTAAGATACATAAATTTTTTAAAGTAAAATAATTTATTTTTTAAAAAAATAATGAGTATTTAAACATAAATCAAAATTTAGAGAGCACTTTTAAACTTAATTGAGTTTGTGTGTCTCGATTTACCCAATAATAAAGTTTGAAACCTGATTTGATAATAAAGAAGTAAGCGAAAACTATAAATTTTACTCCTATAGGTCAGCTTTGAATTTATCCTAATCTTTTTTCCGTCAGGAAAAGTTTTACCCTAATATTTAGTTACGTCAGTCAAGCATGCCATCCATCACTAACGACGATAAAAATGTGATGAATCAACTGTTAAATTTTATGTGGCTTTCATGTGACATTAAAAAACTACGAATTTTACTTCACAGTTAACCCTAAACTTTCCTCAACTTTTTTTACTATGGAATGTTACCCCAACTTTTAGTTCTATCAGTTAAAAATACTCTCTATCACAAGGTTAACAATATATTGAGTTGGCCATTAAATCTTACGTAGCTAGATCTATAAAAAAATAATAATATGAACTTAAATGTTAAATGAAATCTTTAGTATGATTGAGAGCTGATAGAATGCATTCAATATATATGAAATGAAAGACGCATTGTTTATTTAGATGGTTTGGTTGGTTTCTCTATTTCTTAGGATGCGTAGCTTGAGCTGTATACCGCGGTGGATATATTCCTTTGTCGTCGTTATCATTTATGTTGGTGGAGAAGATGTTGGTTTTGTCAAAAGCAGTAGCAGTAAAATTGGACATATATATCTTTTTAAAATTAGGCCATAAAATGACGTCCATTCAAGGTGAGTCACAAAAAAATGTAATACATGAGTTATGTAAGATTTAATGGCCGACTCAATGTTAACCCCGTTTGTGTTGGAGGATAGTTTTAATTGACAGAACTAAATATTGGGGTAAAATTCTATAACGAAAAAAGTTTTGGTAAATTTTAGGGTTAATAAATAGATTGAGATAAAATTTATAATTTTCAATGCAACTTGGAAGCCACGTAATATTGGCAAAAACTTGTGTAATACCGTCTAAATAATTTAGGTAGATCTAAAAGTTCATTTCCACCGACCAAAACTCATACCTACCCTGGATCCTAAACCCAAATCCATACCCGCTCTGGATCATAAACCCAAACCTATCTAAATGATTTAAGTAGTCTAACAAGAAACCTCTTCTGTAATATTTCATGGCTAACTTATCACATTTTTAACTCTGTTATCAGTGATAAATAATATTTTTAGCTGATGGTCCATCATATATTAAAGTAAAAAGAAAATTTTCAGATAAAATAAAGTAAAAAAGAAAAATAAAATTAAGGAAAAATTGATAGAAAAAATTAGATAAGAAAGAAAAATGAAAAAAAATCAGATTTTAAATTAGAAAGGAAATATGAAAATAGAAAAGGAAAAATAAAAAAAAAAGTTAAAACTAAAATGAAAATGAAAATTGTAGGTTAAAAATTCAAACTTCGTCAAAACCATAAATAATTGTAGTGAAAGCAAAAGAGAAAAAATGAGAACCCAAAATTAGAAAAAATAAGGTGAAATAAACTTAATATGAAAAATATGAAAATAAAAACAGAAGAAAAAGTCGAAAAAAATGAGAAGAAAAATAAAAGCAAAATAAAAAATGAAAACAGAGAATACAATTAGGCTTAAATATTTAAAAACACAGGAAGAATGTCATTAAAAAGAGCTAATAATCATATTTGGAACAAAAGTTTATTATCCATTTTGATACAAATTATAGTTTAGTATTATTTTTCATACAAAATCAATTGTTTAATATCTTTTAAGAAATTTACATATCATCATGTTTGTCCAATTCTTTCAAGAAACAAAAAACAAAAAAAGGAGTGGGACATTACAATTTATAACTATTTTCCCTATCCATAAAGGAAAGAGTATTTATTTGATTGTGAAAACGGAGCAATCTCAGCGAGACAAACATTTTGAATATTTCTCTAAAATCAAACAACAAAAGTAAATTCCACGATGTTAGTATGTTAGACAGACTTGACTAAAAATTATAGATGAAATTTGATCTTACGTCTTTTTGCCACAATATTCGTGTAAGGACAAACACATTGATTATGTCCTAAGTCTGGTCGCATGTAAGAAAGTTGTAAATGAGGATTTACAACATTCTTATCCCTAATTTAGTTGTCAAGTCGTTTATTAGCCTATATAAGGACTTCTATCTAGTTGTTACTCTTGTTCAAGAGCAAAAAAAATTGTTCCTTGATTTTTACCATGAGAACTGTAATCCTGCTACTACTTATTCTCACCACTGGTATGTTGTTTGTGTTCATTATATTTTGCATTTAAATCTTGATCTCTAATGGCTTCATTTAATGAGTTAGAAAGAAAATTTTCAGAATTTAATATGTTCATTTGAAATTTTTTCAATTAGTGGAAGAGTTTTATCCTATATCTTTAATATATAGATATTATGGACTAATATAGTTCCAGTTTGCATCTGCCAACTTCTGTAATGTCACATTTTTCTTTCAACTGCAACACAGTGTTGTTTTAGACAAAATTCTAATGGAAAAACACTTAAAATACCTATATACCCCAAGTTTTTCTAATGTTTTTATAGGTTTTTCTTTCTTGCAATTCTAAATGACGCCACTTGCCCTACTTGATTGGGAAACTATCACGTCTCACATATGGGATGGACACTACGTACGTGTACGTACGTAGCATAGATTCACCCACATAATTACCGAGTTCAAAGTTAAAATCATAAATATGTATTTAGATTCTCTTATTTCGATTACTAACAAATTAAAAATAATGATAATATTTATAATTGCAACAGTCTGTGCAGTGAATGTGAAGGGGCAGGAGATGGAGATGGGGATGGGGCAGAAAAAAGTATGCTATTATAAGAGTGCCAAGTTTTGGGGCATATGTATCACTTCAATCAGGTGTAGTCTTGTTTGCAAACGAGAAGGCTTCAAAGGCGGCTCCTGTAAGGGGCTCCGCCGTCGATGCTACTGCCACAAACCCTGCTAAAAATATATATAATTTATGTTATTTCTAAATTCACACCACAAATTCATGATAAATGTGTTGCTGCGGTTGATATCATCTAGTATCGCAACATAATAAACTTTATTACTAAACATATCTGAATTCATCATCCATGCTGATGCAAAGAATATCCTATGGCGAAAATCAAATTCATAATGGTGATATCGTCCAAGAATACTTGGAATTCTTATATATGAGAAAATTATGGATGTGGTATTTGAAAAATGTAAAAGAAAAGAAAAAAGAAAACAGTACACAGAAAAATATAAAATGAAATAACAGAAAAGAAAAGAAAAGGAAAGGAAAAAAGGGGACAAAAACTGCAATAGTAACAAACTTTATATAGTATCAAACCGGTGCTTGTTTAGCCCAAATTTATTTCGGTTAGAATTTTTTGAACCCTTACCCACTATTTACTTCGGGTGATTCCTTCTAACATGTGGATTGCGGATTAAAATTAACATCCTTAATCATGAAGAATAATGGCAGAGAAAGTAAAAGCACCAAATTACAGGAATTGACAATATCAGGACACTTGCAAAGTTTGCAATACTAATAAGAAAGGGAACTCAACCAAAATAAAAGGACTACACAAACATTGTGCGACATAAGAATCTAATTATTTGAATTTGAATTTGAACTTGAAACATAAAATCTTTCATGTCACCACTAACTAGCAACATCCCAATGATTTATAAATCTCAACTGTAACACGAAATCAGGTCATCCCAACGGAGATGTAAATCAATTATTTCCTCTAGCCACAAATGTTGAAAGTTGGTTCGACTGAAATTAGGGTCCACTATCCATAAATATCAAAAGGACTAGAAATACAATCCCACGTCATTACATGACTTATTGCATAACTCCTCCAATCAAACACTTCCAAGTACTAATATTCCCAAATGCTATACTTGCCATCAAATTATGTAAAAGATTTCAATATACACAACTCTAATTTCTCATCCATCAAAATGGAAAAGAGTGAGAAGAGTGTGAAGGTAGTAGGATATTGGCTTAGCTTGTTTGTGAAACGGGTGAGATGGGCTCTAAAGCTCAAGGGCATTGACTATGAATACATAGAAGAAGATATATATCTTCAACAAAACCCCTCTCCTCGCTCACCTCAACCCTGTCCATGGCAAAGTCCCTGTTCTTGTTCATGGTGGAAATCCACTGCCAGAATCCGCCGTCATCCTCCAATACATCGACGATGTATGGACCTATGATCCGTTTCTTCCAAAAGATCCTTACGAAAGATCCCAAGCTCGATTTTGGGCTAGGTTCATAGACCAAAAGGTAAAAAGAAATTTCCATGTGTGTTCAAATTAGGAAATTCGCTCACATGCCACACAATTTCATTCAATTTTAGTTTGTAAATTTTTTATTTTAGTCACAATTCAAAAAATTTACAATTTTTATCCAAAATTAATGGATCAATAACATGAATTACATGTTTATTTAACTCATTTTATTTTAGATATGACTTCCATATTGTAATGATTTATAAAATTGTGATAAAAAATGTCAAAATTATCTTTAAATTAAAAGTGCAAAAATATTTTAATGAAAAATTTGTATGTGAGACCAAAATAAATATATAAATAGAACTAAAAGCAAATTTTTAGACAAAAATAAAATAGAACTGTGTACTATGGGACCGAAAATACAAATTATTTAAGTTCGTTTTTTAAGCGACAAGAGAAATAAAGGAATTGTAAATTGTCATTTTTGAATTAATAAATAATCTACCTTCTGTAATAGTTTCAAAACCTATATAATGATCAATTAAAACCTATGTAAGGGCAACTAGTTGTCAGAGAATCAGGAGCCTAGGGAGCTCTATTCTATTATAGATGGCGATTTTATATGTTTTCTCCTAGGTCTCAAAACTACACGTGGTCGACTAGATTGACTTATTAATTTAAAAGAACAATAATCTGTTAACAATTAGGGAAAAAATTTTATAGATATACTGGTGAATGATACATCAAATAATTTTTACGTATTTCAATTTAATTATGTTGATAATAGTAGATTATAATGAGAATTTTTATATGCGAATAGTTTTAATTGATAATAGTTAAATAAATAAATAAATACAAATTGTGTTATTGGTATATATAATTTAAAAATCATATAAAAAATAATTAATTAAAATAAAAACACGTGTATGATATTAATATAATCTCCTTAAATTAAATGTTGGGGAGGGACAAAAGAAACAACATAAAATATATCCACACTTTTCCAAAGAGGTCTAGCTATATATTTATTTTTTGAAGAATGGGTCAATTAAAAAAAATAGAATATAAGAATATAAATGAATCAGAATCAAAGAATGAAAAGGATCAATAAGATTTATAGATAGGACTTATTTTTTTTTATTTTTTTGATTATTTGTTTTTATAAGTGATGCTTGAAAAGTCAAGGCATCATATATCATGAAAAATATATAGCATCAAGCATTATTTCTCACGGAAGAATTTCTTTTACGGATCCAAACCCTGTGTTTATTAATTTGAGGATTTTCATATAATGCTATTTAGTATCTGTCGTTTCAGCATTGAGTTTGACTTAAAAATAAATTATTATCGAGGCGCTAGGTGGTCGTCCGGGTCCTATGCTAAATCTGCAACCTAACTTGTTTATTGACTCAATAAAACAATAATATGAAAAATGCAAAATTATACAATGAGCATATTAGTTGTGCCAAACTCTCTCATAATTGTGGAACCCACATGTGAGAGGGTTTGAAAGTGTCAAATTACGTAGGGTAGAGACACACAATAGACTATAAAAAGATATTATATATTGGATGAAATATAGTTGGGTTTTGTTGTTTCTGTAAGGTTTTCGATTCAACAGCTCTTGTTGTGTACTCTGAGGGCGAGGATCAAGAGAGAGCAGTGAATTGAGTATTTGGACAAGATTGAAGAAGTGAGAAGGGGTAAGAGGTTTTTCGGTGGGGAAAGGCTCGGATACGTGGATCTGATGCTGGGATTCGTTGCTTACATATTGCCAGTTTGGGAGGAAGTTGCAGCAGTGAAGATTCTAGATCCTTGGAGATTTCCGGCTATCACCGCCTGGGCCAATAATTTTCTTGATCATCCGGTGATAAAGAGTGAATATTTGAGTACCAAGGATGAGATCTCCACTTTTTACACGCGCCGCCGTAGAGAATAGATTCCCCTATTTTCCAGCAAGACTCATCTTGGGAAGAAGGTTTGGAGCTATCTCTTGAGTCAAACTCAAGATTTTTGATGCCTTTTGGACTGGCCAAACTCTTATCACGCATTATCTTTTGTACAAATTAATAAATTTTAATTAGCAGAATGGAATATTAGATACAGGAATCGTAATTATCAAATAATTTAATACATGATACATGATTCGATTGACATGGATGTAGATAAGGTGAACATGCTCTATCTGGCCTTGTAATTATTATTGCAAGTGGTATTGTTTACTTGGGTGAAAATGATGAAATATGTTATTTTAGTTTATGAGGATGTTATCTAGTACTGCTGTGGATGTTGATACATGCATAAAACTTATAGAATTGTCATACTTACTGATCATGATGGATGAAGTAATCGGATTAACCAACCTATTACTATATATTGATTTTGAATGGGTGTGGCAAAATAAAATGTTGTAAGTTTATGCATGCAAAATGAATTTATTTAGGTTTTATTTATAACCCCGTAACGCGAAAAGTTAAAAATATTACCTAAATATCCTATTCTACACTTATAGGCTTATAGCCCCAAACTAAAATAATGAAATTATTCCACTAAAATAAAGAATGAAATTATTGGTCAAACTTATAAAATATTAATTTGATAGCAAGATGCTCAACACCTGTGTACTTTTTCTTCGTATAATCCTATGTCGACTACTTTAATATTGATATCTAATTCGACGAGTTACATCAAAATTATATATTTACAATAACTAAGATAATTTGAATATTTATTTGATAATATTTTTAATTTAAAATTTATTTGAGAAAGAGTAATAGTTTGGAATCCGATATTTTACTTAAATTAACTATATTTTTTTATATTATTGTTGCTAATTCCAACCACAAATGCGCATGCAAATCCAATATGAGTTTGCGTTATTCAATGCCGACCAAAAAAATAATATTAGTGGATTAGGGATATTTTTCTAATATGTAGGATATATTAGGTATATTTTGTAGGATAATTTTAAATATAACCACTACTTTTTAATATAATCATTATTTATAATATAAAAAATGATAATTTGATATTACTTTTTCATCCACGTGATCTCAACCTAAATAAATATGAAATAAGTTACTGAATTTTTATAATTCTAAATGTCGCATAGACATTCATAAACACCCTAAAACTAAAGTATGAGGAGGTCTCCCGTTAGACCGTCTAAATAATTTAGTTGAGTTTAGGTTTAAGATCCAAGACAAATATGGATTTGAGTTTAAGATCCAATACCGATATGAATTTGAGTTGATAGAAATGAATTATTCAGATCCACCTAAATCATTTAAGCGGTCTGACATAAATTTTTGCCAAATATGAGAGGATTTAGGGGGCTATGAAATTCTTTTATGATGTTTTAATTTTTTTTATTATTTTTTAAGGGTTGGGGTAATGAGAAAAAATGTGAATATAATTATCCTACTTTGTATTTATCATTTATTTATTTTAATTTTTCTTATAATTTAATATTTTTTGTTGATTACTTTTTATACCTTAAAAGCATGGACCAAAATATTGTTCAAATGATCTATAAATTATAAATGGATGGAATATACATCACCAATTATAGCACGAATTCTGTCAATTATTCACTTACAGAGCTATGAAACTTTGATGTATTTTTTTACTATGTATATAAAATATGCACATAGTTTTACCTATACTAATTATATCATAAAAATTCATTAAGACTTAGATAATAACTTATAATATACTTACACATATATTATTATTGTAAAAAATTAACCACATTTTCGAACAATAAAATAATACTAATACATAATTGGTAAGTTGTATGTTTAGATCACAAGAGGCGGGACATATCAAGATCACAATTGTAGCAATCTGTTCGCGGACAACTCAAAGATGGGCATGCATGAAAATTATTTAATTGATGACATATAATTCACTACAAGAAATTCACGAATTAGCGACAGATGTTATTGAGGATTTCCTTCGCTAAAAGCTATAGCGACAGAATAGTAACGTACAAGAAGTCGCAGAAAATACGCAAGTTGCTAAAATTTTACGACGGAAAATAAGTTGTCGCTAAATATTAGTGGCGTATCACGGATTAATGACACATTAGTCAGTCTTTAATTTTTTTAGAAAAATTATTTAGCGATGGAAATCTATTTCTAATAAGTTTTCCCGTCGCTAAAGTTAGCGACCCTATTGTATCGTTAGCTATGGCAAATGCCCGTCACTAGGCCGTCGCTAATTGTTCCTTTTTTATAACTTTTTTTGTTTTCTATTTTATTACAGTTGTTATTCCATCAAAAAGCAATAAAACAATAATGTTAATAATAATACATAAACAACCGAATTCGTAATGCATTGAAATTCCACGAATTCATACATTAAAATTCTAAACCGCAAATTCTTAAGAAGTTGAATTCATATAATACTTCATTACATAATTAACAAAAGTTCGAAAAATCAAAAGTAGTTCATAGCTACGGTGATGGTGGTGGTGATGATGGTGGATGTCTGCAAGTAGATAAGAACTGGGAGTACACCGATTTCATTTGGGCTTGCATTTCTTCCTATGTCGTTTGACCTCACACTTCCGCCCCTAGTTGTGTTACTTCTTGTTTCATCTTCTGGATATCATCTTGACTGGAGTGTGAAGATGGCTGACTAGATTCTCCACAACTGAAGGCTTTTGATGTTTTTCCTAAGTCAAACATATGTTTCTTCTTATTTTTCCCACTGATGTTACTCAGAAACACATTTGACTTGTTCACTTGGGATGAAGTATCGCTGGTTGACTGAGGTTGACTCAAGCATTCTACCTCTTCTCGAAATTCTCCATGTACAAAAAAATGAATAACAAAATGATGTTAAAGTTGTGTTCACTAATTAAGAAAAATGATCAAATCATTATTTAATATATTTTACTGAATATTACTCCAATAGGCCAACCATGATGGCCAGTCTACTTCCGATATGAACTTTGGCTACTTTCCAAACTTCTTAAACTTGTATACCCATTCTTTGTATCGTGCAACTCCATGATCTCTCCAGAGCTCTCGAATTCATTCCTCTTGTAAGGGATCTCACTAATAATATTTCTACACAGGCAAAATATAACTAAAATGTACAATATGGAGAAATTTTATAAAATCATAGAAAGTTATTTTGACATTTGTATTTAAACATACCTTGAACTCTTCAAACCAAAGGTATTTGTGCTCATCACGACACGTTTTCAAGTATACCCTTCAGGACAGGGTATTTGTTCTAAAATCATCTTCAACTTGCGTGAAATCGACCCAGACGGTATCAAGGTACCATTTGAAACCTAAATATGCGTCCGAATGTCGTTGGAAGATGTCGTGTTTACAGAGTGAGAGTGATTAAAAAACCCCTCCACATTATGAACCCACGTCGCCAGCTCGATGATGTGCCCGTGAATGACGACCTCGTCTGGAACCCATCTATAAAGAAAACAACATTAATAACAATTTCAAAATTACCATTTATATAATAAAATCTTAAATAAGATTATTACTATGAGGAAATAGAAACCATTGAAACAGATTTAACATTATCACGATAAATTAGGAAGAATCGTCATCATCTAAACCATCATCATTTGCATCGTTTCTATCATAATAATCTTCACCATCATTGTCAATCTCAGTATCACCAACTTCCGTATTCTTATCTTCTGAGTCATCATCAAAAAGTTTACCATCAAAAAATCATACTAGTCATTCTCATCTACACCAAACGAACTCCCGTTTATACACATACCACATTGTTCATGGTTGATCTGATTGATCCATGCATATAGTATAAAATTTGTAACCATTCACATATATTCATGAAGACGACGAGCAATGTGTAATGGTTCTTTTAGAGATCAAGCAAGTAAGAATCTAATATATTATTCAAAGAATCATGTACCTATAACAAGACCAATTTTAATTACGTTACTCTGCAATCAAATTCATAAGAGAAAAAGTCATTATGAAACTTATATGTGTTGCAAACCATTGGCCAATTTGACGTCCAACATACCAATAATCTCTGAACTTGTACATTTTGGATAAAGAACTTTTATGTAATCAAAAAACAAACTTGAAAACAACAATATTAAGTTAAATTTTGTATACATCACTATATTTTATCTAAAAAATTAATTCACTTACTCTATATACAGTTCAATCTTGATGAAGTTCAGTAACAGATACAATGATGCAGCATTGTACTCCTCATTAGTCAACTAGGTTTGCCGCATTTTTCAAAATGACCTTCCTGGATTTTTAAAAATTGATAGACAGTCAGGGTTGTCATATACCAATTCACCTCGACCATCATAATTTTGTGGCACATTTTTGTATCTTGTGAGTACATGATCTTCAAAATAATATGAGCAAAATGATAATGCTTCCTCCACTAAGTATGCATTGCAAATTGATCCATCAACTCATGCTTTGTTGCACATATTATTTTTCAAATTCTTAAGTATCATTCGGATGGATACATCCACCGATACTGGACAGGTCCATCGAGTCGAATAAACTTGGCGGAAAGATGCACTCAAATTAAGTTTAAATTCCTAAAGAATGAGCTCAATTATGTTACAACTTTCCATACACATTTTGGGAGAAGTTCACGAAATGCAATTCGGAGTATTCGTTGCATGAAAACATGACAATCATGATTTTTTATTCCAAACACCTTTAACTTGTGCATGTCCACATATCTACTCATATTGGAAATACACCTATCAAGAAACCTGATTTCTTTTATCCAATCACACAAGACTTTTATATGGGTTTTGTCAAGTGTGTAACAAGCTTTTGGATACTTTCCTAAAATCTCATCGCGCTTCAATTCTGGCCCAAAATAGTACAAGTGTAATTCCTCTATAGATTTGGTTGTATATTTCCTGGAATATTCATTATCGTGCAGAATACATTATTGAAGACATTCTTTTCTACATGCATCATATCCAAATTATGTTAAATCATAAAAAATTTCAAAATAAGAAAGATCCTTAAAATCTGTTTCTTTCTCCACCCAAATCCAACTTTTGGGATTGCAGCATTTGTTTCATAACTATCCACCTCAGTCACCTTTTTTGAACCAAGCATCTCAATCTCATTCAAAATGTCAGCACCGTTCCTCATATGTGGAGGCTCACAAGAAACCACTTTATTCTTGGTGAATGCTCTTTTACTTCTACGAAATGGATGATTCGGTGATAAGAACTTTCGATGATTGTCAAACCGCGATCGTTTGCCACTGTATTGTAGCGAAAAGCATATGATTATGTCATTCAATGTGAACAAGCTAATGTTCCAGCTATACTCCAACCTGAAAGCATAGAGTACACAGGAAAATCACTAATCGTCCAAAGTAGCACTGCATGCATCTAAAAATTTTTTCTAAGCGACGCATTGTACGTGCATATACCTAGGGATGTCATTTTTTTCCTGAAACTGATGGGTTGGCCTAAATTATTTGGAAAAACATACCCGATCAGGGCCGAAAAGTTTGA
>AYJT01110268.1:0-11077 GCA_001278415.1 Ocimum tenuiflorum
ATTACAATAAATTCCACTCTGATGTCCCCGTATAGACTTGAACCATCGATCCCTTCATCTTTAAGATCATGGTACAGGTGCCTATTTACTTGCATCTCGAGATGGTAGATCTTGGTGTGTTATTAATATAAATCGGAAGCAACTGATTGAGAAAGATGTTGTATGGTGTTGCGAATGCATCGACTGAGGCATTTTGGAGTTGAGTATAGCATTTTACACCGATTTATATTTTTTCATTCAAGGATATAGAACAAATTAAGAAAAAAGACAAATTTTCTCAAAACAAGAAAAAAAAAAAAAGACAAATTAAATTTATATCTATTAAAAAAATACCTTAATTCTTTCAAATTATTTATTCTCTATTTTATCCTCCTTAAATATTTATATTAAAGGACAATTGTGTAATTTTAAAATATATACATAATATAATATACTTTTATTTATTTTTAATATTATATATTATCTTATTAAAAGTATGCCCCAACTCAATTTCAAATGATACTAAATCACGAAAACATAAAATAATAGTTTTATGATAATATTATTTTGTTGGCTCCAGCAAATACAATTTAACCATCATTTGAACACCTCTAAAAATGCAATTTCAAAAACAAAAAACCAAGTAAAAAGGTGACCATTTCTATGGCATTTGCTATTTACACACACACACATATATAGGGCTACCGTCAACAATGAAACGGCGTCGTATGCAACAAAACGTTTGGTAATAGTTGAAAAATTAATGGTGTAGAATACTAGAATTGGCCTCCTTGGAATGTTTGTCCGAACTGCCAATTAGCTGGTGCGATGTTATAGCTAGTCACTGTCCTTCCATCGCTGGTCGTGACTCGAAACGATAGGCTTTGGCCGTTGAGGTAGGAGTTGCTCTGCCAATTCTGGCCCCAATTTCTCGCCATCGTTTGCCATCCCGTCCTCGATCCTTTGATCGACACACTGTGCACGTCGCCTGCTCCGGCCACATTTGTGATTAAAACAAGGTTGAAATAGGAGTGACCGTTGATCGTAAACCTTATTCCGCCCTTCTTTCTACAGGGCACCCTATAAATAGATATAAATATAGGAATTGAGTCGATAATAATAGAAGAGAACATGTTAAGGACAAACATTTTGAATAATTATGTTATGCTTGTTTACTTTGAAATTTTTATTTTTTTAATACATAAATCATGTACCTTGTTCAATAATTATGCTTTGTCTAGTTAAAAAAAAAAGGTTGTTTAGTTCATATATTATATTTGTCCAAAAAAAAAAAACTAATAAGCATGAAAGTAGAATAGTTCATCATCATCAAGTGGTGTATGATTACCTTATGTCTAGTATTTCTTAGGTGCCGATTTTAGTACTATCAAACTCACTCACAAACGACATTGGGTCCCACCCATCTCATTTTTGTGTGAGTTTGGTAGCACAAAATTTACTGTCATATTATACAACTTAGTGAAAGACGAATGATTATACCTTCTGAAAGCGACTGGGACTATTCCAGCACGGTACTGGGCGATGTGCAAGAAAGCGGGCTGGGCCATGTCGAAATGCTGACGTGGAGGGTTGCACCAGCCGCCGTTGTTGTTGGGGAGAGAAGGGTTTGGGGGGCAGAAGTTGGTGGCGGTGACGGTGATGCTGCCGGGGAGGCACGACTTTCCGGCGTTGGTGCACCGGAGCTCGTAGCACGACCCACAGCTCAGACCGCTGTTGAATAGGGCTGTACTCAGTGCTGCTGTGTTTGTACCGTATCCTTGACTGTACAAATTGCCGTATCCACAAGCACCTCCTGCACACTTACATGTTATTAATTCATGCTATTTTAATTACATGTTGATGCAATATATTTTCATTTTTTGGCACTGTGGGATATACTCGTATTATATTTTAGTTTCAATAGTTGTAATTTTAGTCCCATATTTATTGATCTCATTATTAATGACTTTTGTAATTGTAGTCCCGAAAAATTGCTTACACATAGACAAAAGTTTGCTTACGATGATATTTTATATGTGCCATATCTTGTTATAGTTAAATTGCATAATTGAGACTAGAAATAAAAGTTTTAAAAACTAAATGTGCAAAAAACCATTAGCGATTGGAACAAAACAAGGTGAGACTTTGTTCTATAGGACCGAAAATGCAATTTACTCTCATTTGTGGTAGCTGGGCTAAACGACTTAGAGTATTGGGCATATATCTGTAGGTAATATATTATTAATTCAGAATGCAAAAGATGGTCTAATTTTCAATTTAAAACTTGAAAGATGAATTCTCAATAGACGACCTGAAAATTTTCCAAATTCTCAATTTGAGACCCTAATTACAAATTATTTTTATCTATTTTTTCCTTTATAAAAATGGGAACAATATTACAATAAATATCACTCTAATATCTTCATTATAACTCAAACTCATAAACTAGTAAATTTGAAAAAAAATATTTAATCACTTGCACAGTTACACCTAGTGGACTTCTATCCATCCTATTCCTATGTTGCCACTATTTCACAAGTACTAAATATAGTAAACTCAATTGTACCATCGACAAGAGAATCGACGTACCCATTGTGCCGGAAGCATCTCCTCCTCCATAGAAAGTAGCATATGCATTTTGCCATCCTCCATAACCACCATAACTACTTCCTAAGGTGAGGAAGAAGAAAAGGAAGAAGAAGAGACACAATGGTGTGAAGTGAAAAGTAGCCATGGAAGATAAACAATTTTGAGATATAAAGATGGTTGGAGTATTTTGATTTTGTAGAGGTGTATTTATAATGGTGGAAGCATGCAATTGATTGATAATTAAATATGAAAAAGACAATTTTAATATTTGATGGCCACAAGAAATGAAAATGTGAAATAATATATTTTGAAGGTGCACATGCATTTGTTTTGTTCCCAACTAGAACTACCAACTGGTTTTCTTGATGGGCCCTACTACAAACATGCTTTTTAATTTTTCTCTACACTTTATTTTTTAATTTTCCAAATCTTTAATTTTTTTTTTTACCTAAATTTAGTGTTTTTTCTTTCTTATTTTTATTCGCCGGAAATTGCGCCTGAATCAGCAGTATTATTGGCATTATTTGACTTTTCTAATTTAATTGATTTTTGGTTACATTGAGCCAATTAAATATTTTTTCTTTTTTCTTTTTTCTTTTTTGCCATTTGGTTGGGATAGACTTTCCTTCTTTTATAGAAAATTGTTTATTTCAAGTTACAAATAAAACAATCATTTTCGATAAATCCCAATTCTCCCTCGTCACTTAGTAAAGTAGTCAACGACGTGAAACTTTGATCGATCTTAGAACCGAGTCGCAGCCTCGACTCGAGCAGAAGTGCGATGTTTTTAGAAATTCGTTCTCTTATCGGACTTGTCTATGTGATCGAAAATGCAATTTACTCCACTTTATAATATAATCGACCATGCAAATTATTAAGCACCAAAATATATGTTTTTGTATGTCGTAATCTTACCTTTCTTTTTTTAAAGGCATCTTACTAAATTTTAAACTGGTAGCCAGTGACAAAAGCTATTTCCATAAAATTATTAAAAAATGGTGATCAACCAGTCAGTAAATGCCATTTATTAGATTTGATTATACTGTATCTTTAGTTGATGTTTATGTATAATAATAATAATAACTGAGCATTTTTTTTTCTAAACTTGGTCGAATTTGTTCGCAAGTCACTTTCGTATCGTGTCGTGTCGACCTCTTAGTAGCTCAATTAATTAACACTCAATACAAAAATGATCTGTTAAGAATATATTTGATATGAATGTAACATGATTTGTTAAGCTTCAGATACGAACATAACAATGATATATTAAGAACATATTATCATATCGTGTTGAAAATTGCCAACAATGAATACGTAATGTGAACCTGATAAAATTTCAATTGCTATTATATCTCACAGCCACATGAATATTAAAAACAATTTCCACTAATACTATTTAAAGAATCATAAAAGTTACAAGATGACATAATTGTATATGATAATAAAAAAGAATTATAATTCAAGGGTCGTTGTGATTCTCGTGAATATATCACATTACATAAATCAAATCCATGAACAAAGAAAAAAAATTAAGTTGGCAAATTACTGTGGTCTATGTGAAGAAGAGGTGTTCTTTTATACTTAAAAGATATAAACTCAAATACTGCCAACATAGAGAATTAAACAAACTATATATTTTTTTTTTTGAGCTAGAGGGTAGGAGAGTAGGGATTTGAACCTTAGACATCCCTCATTTGGAGGGGCTTACATGCGAATTTCCATCACTGGGCTGTCCCGAAGGGTCGAATAAAACAAACTATTAAATAGAAAGGGTTGGTGATATGTATGTATTTATTGAGGTATCATGTATGTTTAATGTATCATTTGATATAAATACTAATACAGGGACTAGATCATATAAAAAACATATCATCCCATGAAAAGTAAGAATAAATTTGAGCTGTGAAATCAAATGAATGTGTGCTTGATTGCATTGCGCTGAAAAGAGAAAAAATCTCAACCGTAAATTTCATGTGATCTCATGACTCAAATTCGTTTATATTTCTCATGAGAGGATTTTTCACGCGGGGTCTGAACTCTACTAATATAAATTCATTTTTAAATAGTTAATGACTGAATTTCAAGATTTCACACTCCCGACGATTTCTAGTTGTCATATCCTGTACAATGACGTGTCAAAATTCTTTTTATTTTTTTTTTGAGAAATATAATGACGTGTCATTGATTTCAGGCAATCAATAGACTGCGCAATAATTAACGGTTCAAATGGACGAAAATTGTCGTCGTGGGCAAGTGTGATTTATAATCCTTAAATATTATATAATCATGATTAGTTTTTATTGAGATATAGTTGGTAGAAATGGAAGTAGACAATTGTTTGATTTGGTTGAAAAACAAAAACATTTTGGAAAGAATTAAGATTTTAGGGGGCCCACCATGTTAGGGCACATGCAACTCCCTGAAATGATGGTCCTTCATATCTCTATTTCATTTTCACAAAAATAATCCTTCTTTTTTCTCTTTCACATTCATCCAACACGAAATTCTTGGAAAAAAAATAAATAAATAAAGAGCATATTGTCAATATTGATTTGTCAAATGTTGCACTGTAATTGTTATGACTCACGAACGAGTTTGATGTGTCAATGTGAACACATAATTTGAGCCAAGTAGATGTGGGAATTTCGATCTTGATGATACGCTCATCGTGTGCTTCAGTTCGAGTATCGATAGTTTAAGAATACTAACATCATGTGTGGACACGAGTCAGATTCATATAGTCTTGTATGTTTTGTTAATTTTTCATATGGTCGTGTATTACGTTTTCCACAAACCATATATGTATCTGTACCCGATGACAATCAATGAAACAAATAGTCTGTACTGACATCATTCAACACAGTGACCAAACATCCTGAACTAAGTGTTGGAACACGCCGGTGTCAGTTCATTCTATGGATTGTTTAAGTCACAACGATTGATTTCATGGGTCATGATTGATCGTCCAGCATTTGTTCCGTACTACACTTTGTAGGTTAGATGGACAAGAATCTCTGTTAATTTGTAAACCGGTTGGGGATCAGTATCTTTATTTCTGAAGTGGTAACACTCAACATTATTGTCGTATTGAAATAAATTCCACGAAACATTATATAATTCTCTGTATTATGAGTTTCTTTGGGAGGATGTTATCAACTTGGATGACCGGAACACCACGTTAAAATTATACATGACTTCGCCGTGATAAATCAAAATAACGAACTAGGATCCAACATACGAAGTATTAACTCACAATCAAGATTTGGCGGTCACCGATACCTTGGTTATTCACAACAATAAGAATAGAACATATTTCGCAGTAATCCATCCAATACAACACCTGTGCACTAGTATAAACCAATAGCCAAAACAAGCTACTCCCAAGTTTATACTACAACTTAAGTCGATAATTTATCGAAAACTATCGATGATGATGATGATAGTTTATTTGCACATGGATACCATCAGCTCTCAAATATGACGCCATTTTTCTATTTACACATAACATTATATCATGTTCCATATTTCCTAGTCTGAATAAAATTTTTCAGAAAGTGTGGGTATCCAATTCACCATTACTATACACTACAAATGCCCCAATCTAAAACTACAACACTGAAGCATCATTAATCACACATTGAGTTAGAAACCCATTGCAGCTACAACATCAGCTTGTCAAAACTCTACAGCCAGTTGGGCGTCGTCTTGATCGCCGGAGGCTTTGAAGATGGACTCTCTGAAACTTTAGCCAGCGACCGATATTGAAGCTTCACGCTTTCTGCATTATCCAAAGTTTTTACGACGTACCTAGCACGATGAATCAGTGGACCAGATTGAGAGACGTAGACGTTCAATAAAGAAAAATAAAAACCAAAATGTAGATCAAGTAGGGACAAACCCTCGATTGCATGATTAATTATTAGAGAATTTTCAATTACATAACAAACTATTCAAATTTTCAACTGTGTGACAAACTATGTGGATTATGTTCACTTATATAACGGATTGTTATCTCTGGTGACGAAAAGCTGACTATGCACTATCAGATTATTCAATGTTAGGTTTTAGTCAACCATCGGGAGAAACAATCCATCAAATAATTGAACAAAATGTAAATAGTTTGTCATGTAATTGAAGATTTTGGAATAATATGGTTTGGCCATCAAGTAGCACAGATTATAAGTTTCAAAACACATAAGAAATAGTTACTAGCATACGTTTTGTCTGGACAAGTTTTGGCCTACCTAGTATCTGTTGTTTTGAAAGAGTTCCGCTCTGACTGGGTTGTATTCTGGTTAGAACTATTTAATGCATGGGAACTAAAAACTAATCGTTATTGTGTTTTATATTGAACATTGTTATGTAATGCTTTGATCGTTATTGGTATAGAATATTATTATGTAATAAATTTATCATTATTTGAAGAACACAACAATGACCAATTTAGTACCTAACAATCTGCTCGACAATACATAATAATAATGAGTTTGTAGTTCTTTTACTGAGAAGAGCTCTTATCTGAACACTAACCTATCCACCACAAAAACCTAGGAACTAACAGATGGTGGTGCAGCTCCTAATTTATTTTGAATACCCTCTTCCACTCTTTTACAAATGGTAGTACCATTAAAGTGACCAAAGATATTCGAAACAAGGTGGCTGGGAATTCTCACTTCTTTCACAAGGATCTCACAAGCTCCCAAAATAAAGTGTCACGACATTACGGTTCTAAAAACTGCTTAAAGGTCTTAGAAAAGGTAAGAGACCAAATTTATTCTGAGAATACTATCTTTTTCTTCAAAATCTCATAAAATCATGACCTAAAGATCGAATTTACAAATTTTACTACAATTAGCGAGTGAATTCAATGAATGAATTCTATCAAAGAATAGGTCAAGTGTCAGCAAGAGGGAGATTTACCATCCATTTAAGCACTGTGTGGTGACGATAGCCTCACGGCCCACAAAACGTGGAGGAGTTCGCTTGTTACCCTGATTCAATTATTTGTCGTTAGTAAACGTGGCTCATTAAGTTATTCACAGAAGTTTTGATACAATTTGCAAAACAGAACCTTTATTACAACTCGATCCATAACTGTAAATGGGAACTGAACTCCTTTTCCCCTCGGCAGATCTGTGAGCACAGAATCACCAAATGTTCCCTTGTGCTACATAACGTAAATGAAGTCATAAGCTATCAAAGGCTATAGTAACACAGTATAGATAATGAAACCACAGTGTTCATATCCACGGTTAAATTTTATAGGCATCTTTTATTTAGAACAGCAGAATCTACTTAATATACTAAATCAAAATAGTTTACGGAATTATATTTTTGCCACTTTCTCTCTCAGAAACATCACATCATCCAGACTATTTTATTTTTCTTTTACTTTATTTATTATTTAGTTATATTAGATTCATTACTTATTTATATTATATATATATATTTATACAATAAGTAATTAAAAAAGCTCAATTAAGTTACATTGTGTCATTTTCTCTAAAGCATTACATTTTCACCAATTCTTTTTTAAAATTTATTTTTATACTAATTTCTTTGAAACAAATAAAAACTTATTCTTTTTACTTTATCATTTGAGTTGAGCTAATCTTTTATATCAAATTCTATTTATGTATACTTTTGGTTTATTTTACTATTTCTATTTTTGTTAAATTTATTTATACATAGAATATGATGTCAATTAAGAACTTAGAGTATAACTATATTGAAAATATTGATGAACAAAAATTA
Source organism: Ocimum tenuiflorum (assembly GCA_001278415.1). Taxonomy (NCBI): domain Eukaryota; kingdom Viridiplantae; phylum Streptophyta; class Magnoliopsida; order Lamiales; family Lamiaceae; genus Ocimum; species Ocimum tenuiflorum. The sequence goes on from AYJT01110268.1 coordinate 8,323, forward strand.
AATACATTTTCCAATGATATATAACTTAAAACTATAATTTTATTTACTATATCTTAGCATGAGTAATCTTCATGGACCAAACAATGCAGGGGTGTAAAACTGATATAACGACAACTAACCAGATCATATCTTTCCCTTCTTCTTTTCGGCATATTATTAACTTGTGATTCTTCTTCCCTAATGAATGCCTGAACAGCTAGGCGTAGAGCTACAGACGATAAAGACAAAGTATCAACAAAATCTCAAATCAAATAGAATTCAAGATACCAACTGGATATTTGCAGAGCATTTAACCACAATTCCCAAGTATGAGTAACTGAGTATCCAAAACTGTGTTAATTGGAACTCTGGATTTTCAGTATTAACACTAACATTTAACCAAGGTAAGTCAATTGCTATTCAAAGATACTCGAGGAAGATTTGCTACAAATACTTCTGAAAAATATTAAAGGTTAGAATTATAATAAATGTACATATATTTAGATTTCCTCGACACACCCCTAGTACTTCTCATTTCCCCAATAAATTAAGAGTATTAAACTTACATAGATTTGGAGCAATCGAGTCCTCTGACACTGGTTGTGAGCATGTATAGCAAGCTTTCTGAAAATGCATTTACCATCATTAATCGCATATTGTGCATTTAACATACTCAATTAACACTAGTCAATAGGTAAAATAAATAGAAACTTAAGAAGCATGAGCTGAAACTTAAGAAAGTAAACACCAAGAAAGGTGTTTCCAAATTTTACTAAGATCAATAAAAAGGAAAAATTTAAGATAAATGAGTTCGAAATATCTATTTTCATAAATTTTATAAGATTCCATTATCAATTGTTTCTCAGAAGAATTATATACTATGAGGCCACAAAAACAAGAAAAAAATCACTTTTGCATTAATTTCTCAATTCTCATGCATGGTGATCCTACCATATGAGTTGTCATTTCATGCATTCCTATCAATCTTCCATTCCTGAATCGATATTCATACATGCATACACACAACCCGTTAGCTCTATGACAATCTAAGTATTCATAACACAGTGAACGTTTTAGAAATTGCGCAAGTAGCTATCTTTTTTGCGAATTTGATTACTCCAGGAAGGAGAACTAATTTGAAATGTGCAAGGGAAAACTGAGTGATTGGTTAAAGTGAAATTATGATAGGTTATCAGCTCAAGAAATTAATCTCCCGGTCAAAAGGTACATCCAATTTACTTTGCTTGATAAGAATTCAGATATGTCAATGAAAAAGTTGTTCTCTCTCTCAAGTGAAACTACAGATTTCATTCAAAACTTACCATTCTAACAATTTGTTGTATTCCATCGCAGCCAAAGGAATGTCCACAGGGCAATATCATAGCTTCTTCCATAAGTGTCCCACTGCAAAGAGAAAACATTAATGCATATTTATTGATGTCAATAAACATTCATTCACATAAAACTTCTATAGATATCATAAAGTATAAACATGCATCCATAACAATAAGCCATAGTTATCACCTAAATGTCATTGCCCATGTCAATTGTCAAGAATGAATTCATTGTGTATATTCTATGAAAATGCAATGATTTTACCATAAAATATGAGATGAAGCTCAATGCATAAATTAGCCTGTTAAAAGTATACAACAATGTGTATATTCAATGAAAGAGCAACGATTTCTCCATAAAATACGAAATTTGTATAGATGATGAAGCTCAATACATAAATTAGCCTATTACAAGTACACAAATGACATGAAACGATCTAAAACATAAATGAGTAACAAGACATTATTCATTGTTTTCATCAGCCAATCAAATTACATGATACAGAATGACACTTTCAAGCATCAAGTACAGTCATATGCCAGGAAAGACCACAGCTTTCTAGCTTTTGACGGAACCCAAGGCCGTATACGGTCTCGTCGCAGATTCATCAACTGATTGGCAAGGATCGTATCAACTTTTATTAAACAAATTGGCCCAAAATGAGCATTATTCCAAAATTCAATCAACCCCTATAGTCAGACATAATACAGGCACGAGAAACTACTATAAAAATTCTGGTTTTTCACCCATTTTTGGATACTAGAAAAAACATCTGAAGCACAGATTTCACTTCGCATCTCAGAAGAACAGGATAACTCAGTATATAAGCACAAATACGCTTATTTCCACTTCCAATCAACTACATCAGTACATATAACCAAGTAACATCCCCCTGAGGGCGTTGGGTTTAATAGTATAAACATACTGAGCACAAATATAAAGCATTTGCAATAAAAGTAAATATAAACCGGCAACAAAAATCACATACGTAAGAGGATCTTGTAGGATGGCCCTCAAGGAATCCCCTGATTCACTTGGATATGACCCCTCCTTACTTCCACTAAACCCAGAACCATTCTCCTGCGCCAGAATATCCTTCTGCCCCGACGAAGAGCTGGGACCCTCTGCCCCATTCATATACTGAGAGTAGTACACTTCACCAATTTTATTACTCCTATTACTAGTTTTATCTCCAGAGCGAGCATTCCCTTCTCTGAAACCTAAAACGCAGCAAAAATAGATGAATTTCCACATAATTCATAAATATATATACATAGAAAGATAAAGCTCCGATTTTTGTCGCTAAATCACCTAATGCTGAAATGTGTTTCATCTTATGACTATTACTGTCAACACTGTATTTATCCTTCTTATTGCTCCCACATATTTTAGCAACAGTGACAACATTCTGCATATTATTTCCAACTTCCTCCTCTTCCTC